>JALBZB010000013.1:0-97117 GCA_038050625.1 Pythium sp. MPC-2022a
ACAACTACTATGCTGCTGCCGATGACATTCCGTTTGATGAGTAAAATACACAAAAAATTCTATCGCGTATGACTTGTAGGATACTCGTTCGGTTTCTAATATGACGGTATCATACGAATTGCAACAAGGCGAAATTGATATATTCTTCAAATATTGGCGTCAAAACCTGTTAAAATTCAAAATTTCAAAATCTTACTGAAGTCTTTATTAACTGAGATAGACTTTAAGTTATTGTGGTAGGCTAAGACTCAGTCACCTGAGTTCGATGCGACCAGACCCTGAATTTTGATATGACCGACCAACTGATTGGATGAAACTCGCATTCTCCCCGCTTGACTTGCTTTTTGTATGGGTTGAGGGGCTACCTCTTTAATTATTTCAGTGATGACTCATTGGTGATTCGCATTAAGGTAGGCATGGCTCCTGAGCTCGCTCTTATACCAATCATACCAAGTTGGGTGCTTTCGCTGCCGTTAAGATTACATTCAGTGCTGATTCTGTTTTAAAAAATAAATAAGTGGATGATGTTATGAGGAATGCAGGCGTTGAGCGCGTTAACTTTTCTATTCGGAAACAAAAGGATTTGCTAAATCTGTTGGGGTACTCTTGTTTTTGTTCAGAATTCGAACCAGTCAGCCATTGCCTCAATTGAATTCTCCCTCACTCCTCTCATCTATGGTCACAAACTACTTCTGCAGCCACGAAAAATGTCTCCCCTCCACTTTAGAGCCAACCAAACGCAGTGATAAAGGTGCAGAAAAACGGAAGGTACGTTGAGCTTATTCAACACATAAGCTAATACTTGGGTTTTAGCTTGGGTTTTGTATTCATCAGTAGGATATACAATTTGTTTGATATAATTAATGGTTGTGGTAGCACAAATGCCAAGTGAAGATATTTTGGATTGTGCAAGCTGTAGTACTAATTGAAAAAGTATTCTCAGGACGGCAGAAAGACCAAAATCAGTAATACTATTTTAAAAGTAATTTTAAGATGGTATACAGAAAATCAATTTACACCACCTCGAGTTTGTGATTCCAATGTGTTTGATGTTTCGGCTCAAAAATGATTGGAATCGCGATTGGCTGGGACACAGTGTTCCCTGTTATGTCAGTTTTAGCCGCCCAAACTTTGAAAGCGCACGTGTGACATACACTTTCTATATGCAAAGCGCCCTACTCAACTCGAGATATTTGGCTGGCAAATTTATCCACAAAGCAAAAAGCCAAAAAGCAATTTGTCCAGCATGAAGCGCAGCTTTGAGGAGAGTGGCGGGGGCGACGATGGCGCCAATGGTGCGAACGACGCCAAGCGCCGCAAGTGCCCGTACTTGGACACGATCAACCACCAGATGCTGGACTTCGACTTTGAGAAGGTGTGCTCGATCTCGTTATCAGACCAAAACGTCTACGCGTGCCTCGTGTGCGGCAAGTACTTCAAGGGCCGCGGCAAGGCCACCCACGCATTCACGCACTCCGTGCAGAGCGCGCACCACGTGTTCATCAACCTGCAGAACGACAAGATCTATTGCCTGCCGGACAACTACGAGGTCGTGGACCACTGCCTCAAGCCCATCAAGGACGCGCTGCGGCCGTCCTTCGAGCCCGCGCAGATCGCCAAGCTCGACCAGAACCGCATCCTCGCGCAGGACGCGTTCGGCGTCTCGTACCTCCCAGGTGACTGACTGCTAGCGATATGTCTTGTGTACATGCTTGTGCGTCTATTCTAGTTGTGTGTGTGTGTATATTTAACTGATCGTATGGCATTTTGTGTATCTTTGTATGTGCAAAATCAGGGTTCATCGGTCTCAACAATCTGAAAAACACCGACTACATCAACGTGGTCGTGCAGGCGCTCGCACACATCCCGCCGCTGCGCAATTTCTTCCTGCAGGCGTCGCCCGAAGTGGCCAAGTCCAAGTCACAGCTAGTGCATCGCTTTGGCGAGCTGCTGCGCAAGATGTGGAGTCCGCACAACTTCAAGAACACGGTAAAGCCAGCCATGAAATTGTCTCTGTGTATCCTTTCATTCTCCATTAATACTAACCTTGTCGTGAATTCCTGTTTGTATATTTACAGATCAGCCCGCACGAGTTTGTGCAGGAGGTGTCGGTGAGCAGCAAGAAGCGCTTCCATGTGGGCAAACAGAACGAGAGCGTCGAATTCCTCTCGTGGTTGCTCAATGAGCTGCATCGCGTACGTGGGGATACTGTGCTCTGTATATGCCAATCGGTGTTTTGCATGGTTAATGGTGATACCACGTCTCTATATGCTCGTTATGTGTTGCTTGTTTTTCACAGGGTCTGGGTGGCTCGTCCAAGCCGGGCAGTAGTATCATCCACAAGTGCTTCCAGGGGTTCATTGAAGTGACGACAGTTGACGAAAGCAAAGCAGCGGAGCCGGCTACAACTGGAAAGTCCCCGTTCCTGTAAGTACTATCCACTCACTCAGCGAACTGTTGCTGAGAATTGGTGTAGTTTGTATCCATCTCATCGAAATTTTTACTCTGGAAATTTTGTTGCAGGCTGATGTCGCTGGACTTGCCGTCGACGCCACTGTTCAAGGACTCGCAGGGCGGGAACATCATCCCTCAGGTGCGACACAACAGTAGGCTCCAGTTGCCGCTCGTATATGAATTAGATCAAGAGAGACTTAAAAGGTGTTCACTTGTTGCTTATGTGCAGGTCCCTCTCTTCACGGTGCTTGAGAAGTACGATGGAACCCACGTGACGGTGAGTCAAACCTTGCTTTCTTTTGAATGAGTATTTTTTCGTCATTCTAACGTAATCTCCATCCATGGGCGTTTGATTTGATCCGTTGCGTTAATCCCCTGTATAGCACATCCTCCAAGGCTCGCAGCGCCTGAAGAAGACGTACAAGATCGAGTCGTTGCCGCCGTACATTATCTTCCACGTCAAGCGGTTCACACGCAACAACTTCTTCACAGAGAAGAACCCGACGATCGTGAACTTTCCGGTGAAGAACTTGGAGCTCCGCGAGTACCTGAATCTGGACGAATCGATCCCAACGGAGGAGGAGCTGACGAACATGTGGGTTTTGTGATTTGATTGCTGCTCAGTACACTGCGCTCGCGGCATTGATCATGTTGATGGAGGCGTCGACTAAACTATGTGTATTTCTTTGTCGAGCAGGTCGATCTCGGACTTGCGCGCCATTTTGTCCAAGCACAAGGTATCCTCCAAGGTATGCACTCTCTCATGTTGTCTGATCGTTTGGGGTGTTCATCAACCAAGGCACTCACCATGTTTGCCACTGTAGGACTGTGTTGAGAGATCCGACTTAGTGGGAAAAGTGCTGCGAGTCACTGTCCCTTCGACCAAGTAAGTGTCGTTGTCGGATCTGCTGGATACACCGCCAGACAGAGATATCTAAGATGTGGGTGTTTCTTTACATGGTTAGGTACAACTTAATCTCCAACATTGTCCACGACAGTCCCGTAACCACCGGGAAAGAAACTGCTTTGAAGACAAACCCGTTGACGGAGGGAAGCTACCGCGTCCACGCGCAGAATAGAGTAAGTTGCGTTCACTTTGAACTGTTTGTGATATTAAAGTGTTGTTACCTGGTGTCTAACCTCAAATCGCGTGTGTATCTTCAGGCTACGGAACAGTGGTACGAAATCCAGGACCTTCATGTCCAAGAGACGATGCCCCAGCTCATTGGTGTCTCCGAGTCGTACATGATGGTCTACGAGCGAAAAGAATGAAAGCAGTTTGCGCAAATAGCGACGTTGTCATTGGAACTAGAGAGATAATACTGTTCTTGTGAACGCAAATCAAGAAGGACAAGGTGACTCCTTATTTGTCATTCTAATTCCACCAATTTCTGACACTTTTTGCATTCGGTTTGTAGGAGCAAACTCACTCGCCACCAACAGCAGAGACCCCATAGAGTTCGTTCCATGCGAGCAGCGACTTGACAGTCTTCCTCGAGACGCTCGGCCGCACGCGCGTGATCGCGGTTCCAAAGTCGCTGGCGTTGACGCCGCGCACGTCCTCGCTTTTCACCTGCGTGATGCGCGCGCCGAGCTCTCGGATCGGCCCCATGGCGGCGTCTTTGCAGAGCGCCTTGAGGTCGCTACCAGAGTACCCGTCGGTGGACTTGACGATCGCTGCCATGTCGCGCGTGGAGATCGAAGTCTTCTGTGAGTTCAAGAGATGGAGAAGCAACGTTTCCCTCGACTCTTCGTCTGGAAGTGGCACTGGAACAAAAGAAAGCCAATGAGAATATACATGCGAATAAAAGATCGTCCTGCTACTAACTTCAGCCACAACGGAAGATAAAATATACCATAAATCCGCTTTTCAAGGCGTCGGATGATCGCTTCGTCCAGTTCTTGCGGTAAGTTCGTCGCTCCCATGATCAGAATCCGGTCGTCCGGTGACGAAGCCGCGCCATCAAGCTCTGTGAAGAACTGTCGAATTTTGACAGCAAATCAACATCAGCATCAAGCTTCAAGATGACAGCTACTTCGAAGTACATACAAGTAGGTACGAACCTGGTTCTTGATTCGCCTGCTCGCGTCGTTCTCTGAGGCGGACCGCGTGGACAGCAGCGCGTCCATCTCGTCAAGAAAGATCACCGCTGGCTGTAGCTCGCGCGCGATCTCAAAGAGTGTGCGCACCAGCTTCTCCCCTTCACCGACCCACTTCGATGTCAAAGTGGACGCAGAAATGCTGCACATCTCAAGCAACGAAAGCAGAGATATCAGAAACGCTATCCCGCTCGCTTCTCAGGAGAGATTAGACCAAGCCTGGGTGTACGCACTTGAAAAACGTCGCGTTCGACTCTGTTGCGACGGCTTTCGCAAGCAACGTCTTCCCTGCAGCAACAAGATGACTTGACTGTCAAACTCAAGAACCATTGCCCAGATCAAGAGAAAGGCTCTAAACTACCTGTTCCTGGAGGCCCAAAGAGTAGCACACCGCGTGGTGGTGCGAGCAGTCCCGTGAACAGATCTGGCCGCAAACTCGGGTAGATTACAGCTTCCTATTTGACGCATCAAGACATCCAGCACTTTAACTATCCATCAACTCGTATTGAATGATCATTGGGAAGAAAACCATCCATGTGGAAAGTTACCTGAAGGATCTGCTTGGCGACGTGCAGTCCTGCGATGTCGTCCCACGTCACTTTGGGTGATCGATCCAGTACTTCGTCGAGGATCGTGTGCGCGTGCTGCGTGTTGTGCTTGATGAACCCGGATCGCTGCGCTGACTTCGCTTGATCCGAGCTGCTCGTCGGTGCCGCTGGCGTCTGTGCACACATGAAAACAGTTCACAATAGTCAGCCCAGCAACTTCCACAGTCTAGAGAACCGTTGGCTTGAAGTTACCATAACAATAGCGCCATTCTGCGAGCCATTGTTGTGAGCTTGCTTCGTCCGAGCTTGCTTCTGCTTCTGCTGAAGAAGCTCTGCTTTCAGGAACTCGGCGCGCGACATGTACTCGTTTATCTTCTTGCGCAGGTCCTTCAGACCGTCTTCTTGTGTTGATTCTACACACGTGCATGGGATCATACAGTGCCAGATAGTCAGTGACAAGCAGGCACCTCACTATGCTCCATTCGCATTCTGTTAATCCACGCACGCACGTACGCTGCAGTTTGCGCATCATCTTCTCAATGCCCGTCGCGTAGAGGTCTACTGCGAGCGCGTAGTCGCCCTGGTTGTCTGCGCGCACAGCAGCCTCAATGGCCCTGGCAATCTCTGCGTCCGTCTTGTCCGTCGCGACCCACGCCAACAAGCGCTGCATTCTCAATACGCTTCTTCTTGGTCGTCACTGCTGGAGAATTATCAGTGGGGATGTTGGACACTCGGAAATCTGAACACTTCCTGAGCTCTTCACTAAATCCATTTATTTTCAGCCAATAGCATGACTTTTAGCTATTTACGACCAATAGAACACGTTATAAAGCGGCAGGCTTTCCGCCGCCCATCGATTTGATCCACTTGGTATTTTTGATTCCAGATCACCACACACGAAAAAAAATGCTGCGACGAGTTGTCGGACAGATCGCGCGCGCTGGCGTGGCGAGTGCGCAGCCTTTCGGTGTGGGCGTGCGCTTCGTGAGTATCAACGGTGCGTCTCTCTCTCTCTTTATATGTATAATATATACGGCCGCTGGCGCAGCTGCTCCATTCTGTCTGACTGCAAATAAAGCGGTGGAGCTGTCGCACCGCGATGGCAAGCAAGAGCGAGTGAGTGTATCCTGTGATCTGAATGGATTGTGCGCGCGCATGCATGACATAATGTTTCCATACACAGGCAACCAGATCCGAGTAGGCATGGCACTGGACATCGAAGGCCGCATCTATCGCGTGACCAAGAACCAGCACGTCAAGCCTGGAAAGGGCGGCGCGTATGTGCAGGTAGGAGCTGTGGCATCGCCTTCTGTTCATGATGACTGGCGCTTCAATTCGACTGAACCTTGCATGGACCTTGATATATTCAGGTGGAGATGAAGGAGATCAAGACGGGCAACAAGACGAACCGCCGCTTCCGCGCCGCCGAGAGCGTACAGAAGGCGCCACTCGGTCCGGACCAGTTCTTCCAGTTCCTCTACCAGGATGGCGACAAGCTCGTGCTCATGCACAACACCAGTTTTGAGCAAGTACGCTACCACAAAGTACCTTTTTATACTGCGCCGCTGTTTGGGATCCTAGGCTGACTATATTGCTGTGTGACAACCTATTGCACTTGATCAGATGGAGGTCCCAAGCGATCTGTTCTCGGACCGCCAGATGGATTTCTTGCTCGAAGGCATGACGCTCACGCTCCAGATCGTCGACGGCGACGTGCTCTGGGCCAACATGCCCGAGCACGTGACGCTCGCAGTGACGGTACGTCAAGTACTCATCAATCCACCCTAGAGTACTCATATATTATAGCGGCTTACTTTGGACATCTCATTTTCTCTCTCTATGCGCATAGAAAACGACGGCGAAGGGCGTGGCGGACACGGCGCTGAGCGTCAAGGACGCGACGCTCGAGAATGGCGCGGTGGTCAAAGTGCCGCTCTTCATCGAGGTGGGCAACCAGGTCAAGGTCGCGACCGAGGATGGCTCGTATGTCGACAAGCTCTAGTTTGCCTGCGACACGTTGTAGTTACCACCGGTAATCATTCGAAGAGCTGAGCTCACGTCACGCGGAGAGAGAGCCCTTGAGATGGACGCCACCAGCTGGGAGTGTACCCATGGCACCGGTGAATAGACGGACTGGAGTGGGATGATTGATGGGCATCAGTCAAGTTTGTTAGAAGTCTTGAACAGAGTCAGCGAGAGAGAGAGAGAGAGAGATCAACCAACCCAGAAATCCTTCGCAACAAAGATCTCTTTTTTTTGTCCTGTTAAACTTCTGAGCTCCCTTCTCTTGGGATTATTGTGACCCCAGCCAGCACCATCAGGTCGAGCGCCATGTTGACGGATTCATCAGCTACGAGACATCCGTTGATTTGCAGGATGCCTCCAGAATTCCAGACAGACAGACAGACAGATCCACCCAGATAGCCTCTGATCTGCAGACCAGTCTCAGTTTGATTTTTGTAAGTCCCATGTGGGCCACCTGTGTGAATAAATGTCCTCCTCGAAAGAATGTGTCGCAGAGCTTCGGGGGGTCGTTCCAGCTGCGAAGTCAACTAACTGCTGGACCAGTCCTCGAAAGGTCGTCTTCCTCATTTCAGCCAATAACATCGAATAAAAATTGTTTTAGCGAATCGTACACTTGCACGTCCGAGCTTTCTGTCCAATCAGAAACCACAATGTGACGAAATGCAATCTTGCTGACGCTTTTCAGCTTGACAACAAACAACAACCAGACGAGAGAGCCGTAAATGACTGACTGAATGGGTTGATGACTCGCGCGATTGTGTGCAGAGCAGCAGCGCAGATAAGATTGACAGGCGATTGACGACCGCCCTCTGGAAGTACCGTAAGTAGATACACAAGCGTGTGTGTGCGTGTGTGCGTGTGCGTGGTGGGTGACCCAGCACTCACTTCCGAACTCGCACTCGCGCGCTCACTCGACCTCCTTCGCTCTCCACACCATCCGTAGCTGCTCAACCCAACACCTCAAGATGGCTCTCTCCACTCCAGCTCAAGTCGCGATGGCCGCTTCCACCTCCAGCAACGCATCCTCCTCATCATCGTCCTCAAGCAGCGGCGACAGGTACCATCTCCACCAGAGCAGCGAGCCGCCAAAGACCGTTGCGAGCACGATCCTGAAGCGCCACGTCGAGCAGCGTCAGCGATTCGACTCTGCGGACTATGCGCTCATCCAGAGCGCGGCGGCGACAGCAGCAGTCAACGCGCGACAGCAGCAGCAGCGACGCTTTGTGAGCCGCGGAACGATGACGGACGAGCAGGAGCCGGAGCCAGAAGCGCCAAAGCAGGACACGGCACCACCGTCGCCGTCCCGTCTTGCAATCGACACTCTATCAGTCAACAATGGCAACTCGCGTGAGTACCCGCAGCAGAACGTGCGGCGCATCCGCTTGCAGCGCTTCGACTCGGCGGACTGGGTCATGGACGCGCTCCCATCGAACAGCTCAGGTTCCAGCTCCCCAAAGCGCTCTCCACAGGCATCGCCGCGGTCTTCCTGTCGCGACACGTCCACGCAGACGTCGGTCGCGAAGCTGATCCTGGACCGTCACGCGTACACGACGTGCCACTTTGTGACCACGCCCGTCGAGAAGCACCAGCGCTGCGCCGAGAAGGCGTGAAATGAACACGTGAGTGAGCACAGCCGTTGATCCGAGGGAGTGCGTGCGAGTCTGGGTGAAGACGTTGTAGTGCCAGTGTATAGTAAATAGGGATCGTGAGTGTCATCTGCGAAGGCAACAGCGAATAATATGTAAAGCACCGACCTCATGGTTGGTGCATGCCCTTGGGGCAAAATGAAGCAGTGAAAATACAGCCCGCTTAAGTACGCTTTCTTGGCTCTCTTTTTGCTCGGAGCTTGAGCAGATAACGTCACAAGAAGATGATCTCTGCCTTGAAGAAGCATGCGCTAGGTGAGCTCCTTTTGTCTCGCACCATCAAGCGCAATACAGTAGCGAGTATGCAAACGACCGCAACTACTGACTAACTGGAGTGCTCTCTGCAGTGGTGCTCATCGCGGTGCTCGTCGCGACGTACCAGATGTACCGCCTCGAGTCGCAACGCGCGCGGCGCGGCGTCGAAGTGGAAGAAGAGGTGCGAGCCATGTGCCTATCAGTCTATTGAGCTAAATGCGTCACTTACATGAATACTAAGCACCATGTTCCTGCACGATGAATGGTGATCCACAGTTTGAGCGCGCGACGCGGTTCTTGCAGAGTCAGCTTTCGTTCCAGACAAGCGCTGGCGATGGTGGCGGCGGCGTTGGCAAATACGAAGTGCGCGTCACGCAGGCGCTGCATGGGAAGCACAAGAGCGCGATCGTGATCAATCGAGCGCACGCCGTCCCGCGCATCGGTATGAATTGGATATACAAGCCCACACGTCAGTGTATAGAAACTGATATGGAAGAGCTCTCTCTGTGTTGTTGGTGCACTTGACGCAGAGGCGGAGCTCTTCGTGGACCAGCAGCTCGTGACCAAGCGCAAACAGCAACACAAGAGCCACAAGAAACCCCGAAAAGCGACAGTTAAAACTGGGAAAGCGGCAACAGCGACAACAGCAGATATAAATGACTTCTCTGTACTGCGCCTGCGGGTCTACGACCACGCGACCATGGACGCCATCGCCAAGGTACCTATCTACTCACCTACCTACCTATCTACACAAAAGATACCTCAACACTAGGATTTACATTTACACAACGCGCGCTCGTAACCCTGAGCTGTGACTGAACCTATACTGCCAATACTACTAAAACTAATACGAATCTGAACACTGCGCTGTGTGTTGTTCCTGTTCCTGCGCAGACACTACAGCAGAAGAAGGTCATCGACTCGTACGATTCCAGCTACCAATGAAACCGCACACATATCCTATAGAGCCCCTATCAATTGAACCAATTGCTCTGATCGTTCGCTACTGTCGGTCACAGGTTGAACATGTCGATCTCTTCTTCTTTGTCATCGTCCTCGTCGTCCTCCTCCTGGTTCTCCGTCGTCTCTCCAGCAGCGGCAGTGGTTTCACTATTGGGGTCTGCGCCATCCAGAATGCTCGCTACCCGCGGGTACGCTGAGACAACGGATCCATTCTGTAGAAAGCGTGGAGGCTTGTGCTGCTGCTGCTGTTGAGTTCTCTCATTCCCATGGTTGCTAACATGCGCCTTTGCTTGCTTAAGCTGCGCAGTACCATCTTGCCATCCGAACTGGACAACGGTCGCAGTAAGGTTGTCGCTGCTGCCGCGTTTGTACGCCTCCTTGACAATTGCGTCCGCAGCTCTCTTGGGATCCTCAAAGTGCGCAAGGCCGATGTTTACAGCGTCCTGATTGCTCATTACGTCCCAGATGCCGTCACACGCGACCACGATGAACAGATCGTCGCGCTCGACGGTGAAGCGCTTCACCTCAGGTTCACAGGACACGAGCGCAGTCGGCAGCTTGAGCGGGCGGTCCCCGAATGCGCGCGACACTGCGAGATACGTCGACGACGCGGGCTGCTGCTGCACGGAGAGCCCCGCGCCTGTCGCGGAATAGACGCGCGGGATGCCCGCAAAGGTGCCGACAAAGCCTCCGGAGTTGAGAATGCGCTGCTTTTCGTCTGGCCGACTGGGCTTGTGGTCGGCGGTGAGCGGGATCCCATGGCCGCCGCGACAGAGCACGGCTCGACAGTCGCCTAGATTGATCGTGTAATACACCAGCTCGGGCGTGTGGGTAGTGGCAGTACCGGCAGTGATGCCGCTAACGAACCAAAGCAAGAGCGCGGTCGAGCCGTCTCGTGACGGGTTCTTCTGCACCACCTGAGCGTCGGTTTTCTGGAAGCTTTCGGTGATCGCGCGCTTGAAATGCGCGTCCTGCTTTAGGATCCAAGCGTGAAATTGGTCGCAGCGATGCACTTCCTCGGTATCGATCTGCTTGATGGTACCCTCCATCGCAAGCACTGCACTGTGGAGCTGCTCGTAGAGCGCTTTCACTTCGTCGTGCTCTTCTTCCTCTCCATTGCTCTGTGGTACTGAGGCTGCTGCGGCGGCGGCGGTAGTAGCGCCATCATCCATCATTTGCTGCACTTGCGCGAGCTGCTCCTGGAAAAGCTGCAGCTGGGTCTCGATCTCGAGCTTCCGCTGCGTCTCCTTCTCTGATTGCGCTTTGAGCGCCTCCAGCGCCTCCACCTCTTTCGCGTGAACGTGCTGCTTGATACTGGAGCTCATGTTCTTCAGCAAGTTCCGCACGAGCAGCTCGACAGTGAACACGCCACCGTGGCCGTCAAAGACACCAAACACGGGACCCGGGAAGCGCGTCGTGTCGGTCACGTGGCGGTCCTCGTTGCTGGGCTTCATGCCTTGCCACGACTCGGTCGCGAAGCGCAGCTTTGGGATTGCGACGCTTTTGCCAGTTAGACTGGCTGGAGATGAACAGGCGGCGCTCCTCTGCTCGCTCTGGGCCAGCACATTGTCAGCGTCGGCACCACCAGCGGCAGCACCGTCGCTGTTTATATGGCGGGGGTGCTTGACACGCTCGGGCGCTTCATAGCCGTCAGCTCCGGTCTCTTCATCGTCACGCTGCTTGCGCTTGAGCTGCTGTTGCATGAGTCTATTGGTTCTCCTCTGTTTTGACACTTTTCAGGAGTGTTGTCATTCTGCTTGCGCATAAAAATGACTAATTAAGAAAAGTACCTAATTCTGGGTTGAAGATGCTGAACATACTCCGTTTTAGCAGATTTCCAACTTGGAGCCCAATAGCTTCGTGACACCATCCAGCCTGTGAGGCTGTTCGCTTGTCTGTCGGCCTATGCAGGAAGGCATTATGCAAACCGGATATGCTTCTAGCAAAACGCATGCATACAAAACCTACGTCTAATCGCTACCCGATAGTACTTACGGTAAGATATGCACAATAAGCTTGATGCAGTGTTGAGTCAATGATTCAAGCTGCTTACTTGTCGTATACGCGTGTGCAGACGATCGAGCACTCTCTTAGTGTACATGAGGGAATATGAACTGTAGTCGTTGCTCGCCATCACAGCTACGTTACTATCTCTTACGTGGCATTGCAACCACAAAGACTCGATCCTTCTCTGTACCATATTAAAAACTCACTCAATATCTACGGTTGTTCACGATTGCCAGCCATGCAATTAAAGTAGAAATGAGCTGTTCAGCTGCTGTAGATGACAAGCAATGATGTACTCTCGAATATATTGCGACTGTGTGCATCAAATTGTATCTCATTTTTGCTCGCCTTCTAAACATGCTAGATTTTGTATGGGAACATGGTCATTTCCAAAGGCATACCCTGGATAATTGGTCAAGCAAATGCATAAAGGTGCATTGTTCATAATTACCATACATTGCATTAGAACTCGAGTCGGGGGCCTCAAAAAGCGCATGCGGGAATGCTATTGCCGCTGATACTATCCAGCCCCGAGTATCGTGCTGCTGGTACTCGCTCGGCCGCTTGTGCGCAAAGTCGGCGCGGATCTTGTCGAAGGTCTTCTTGTAGAACGAGTAGCTGCTGTTCGCGCCGTTGCGGCTGCTGCTGCTCTTTGCGCGCGTTCCCAGCAGCACGTAGAGCACCATCCACTTGACCCTGGTGGCGTTCATGCGCTGGAATTTGGGTTTTAACACTAATAAGGTTCTCTTCGATCTGTATTAGGTCAAATCGTGGTTGGGTGGAGGCGTCGAAAGACACCTGAGACGTTCGTTCCCTGGTGACGTAGCACCATTGATTGGGTCTTTGGCCCTTCGTAGGTACTCGGGGCGACCCTCGCCTCGGATCGCGCTCGTCGCCACCTTCCAGATGTTCGACGCAGTGTTCGTATCTTGGTTCCACAGCCTGGAACAAGTCGTACACCTGACCAGCCCGTGACGCAAGATGCTGTCGCTCCTGTACGGTCGAGGGTTCTTGCAGACCCGAAACGTCTTACATTCGCCCAGTTCGCATGCGCTGCACTTGCAACTGGTTCGGAACTCATCGACCAGGTACACGTCGTAGCCCGCCTTTCGAAACATCGTCCTGAAGCCATTGCCCTTGACGGGCTCTTTGAACCTGCGGTGCTGCCTCTGGTCCCAATCTCCGATCGCGACTATCGTTTCTGCTCCGCTTCCAAACAACTCCTTGAACCGCTTCAAGAGACGAGCTTCCGTTATCTGACGATGCATGTAGCCGCCCAGCTTCAGCTTTCAGAAGATGTACTCGTTGTACAAGGGGCTCAGGCACCTGTTCATCTCGTTCTTTTTCTCCACGTAAGCTTTGGAGCGCTTGAAGTCGGCCGTCTTCCTGTTGCAGGCGCTCAGCTCCGCCTCCCATTCGACGACGCGCTTGCCATCGATCACCTCCTGCTTGCGTTCCTGCACGTAGTCCCGGTACTTCTTCGCCTTCGTCTCTTTGCGGTGCGTGTTCTGTGTGTATCGGAACGTTGTCTGTTGCTTGGTGTATCCGTTGACGCAGTACAACAGGTCGCTCATGTTGAAGTCTATCGCGACGATCGTCTTGTCCTTCAGAAGTTCGTAGTCGGCAACCTCGTCGATGTACGTCTCGCTCTTTCCTTTCTTCGCTTGGATCGCCCGCTTGCTGAGAAGATCCTCTCGCTTCAGGAGGATGCTGCAGCCAACGCTGTCCGTCTCAATCTGGTGGTCAAACGTGTAGCCCTTCGCGCGGAAGCACTTCATATTGGTCTTGAAGAAGAAGACCCAGGTGCTGTCTTGGCGCTTGACGAGGTTGCCTTTCGTCAAGTAGTCGCTTCGTTTACCCTGTTCCTCCGTGAAGCAGAGGCTGACGAGCGACATCATGTCTATACGGGCGTGTTTGGGCACGACGTTGCTGCGCAGTGGGCATGCGTTCTTGACGCTCGTGCCGTGCGCCTCGACCACCCTCATCATACGCAGCATGCACGGGAGGTAGTCCTGCGGCGAGTACTAGATGTCGTAGAGGACGTTGTCATTTTCAAGACCCCTTGCAGGGAACACCAGGTCACGCTGCTCGTCTATCCACGCGTAGTAGAGGGGGTGTGACGTTTTCGGCAGGTGTGGCCTGAACAGGTCGTCCTTGACCCTGCACAAGTGAGCCTACAGCGCATCCTGGCGGCTCCTCGTGTTCCTTCCGCTCTCCCTGATGATGGTGACCAGCTCGTTCTCGCGCTACGACACGTTGATGTACCGCTTGACGTACTCGAAGTAGTTCTGCTTGATATTGTTTTCGTACATGGTGGTGACGTCGGTCGAAAGGTAGTCGAGCATGGTGTTCATATGCTCGTAGCTTAGCTCCTTCGATACGTACGCCTTGTAGTGCTGCTTGTAGAAGGCCTTGAGCTTGTCCTTGATGATCTGCGTCTCGGCCTTTGGATGCCTGTCCTAAGGGCAGCTTGCAGAGCACCTTCGTGATTGAGGTCACAAACTGTCTGTCGAGTGTGGGCAGTGCGTCGCCCTTCTCGCAACAGTGGATCAGGTATAGCTTGAGCAGCTGGAGCATGTGGATCACGATGATGTTGGCCCATAGCGTGGCATCGGTTAGCTTCTCGATGGCGAGATTGCTCTTGACGACGCTCTTGAGGCTTGTCTTGACGCAGCGGTAAGGTAGATCTGGTGGCTCCTTCATGTTCCCCATTCGATTGACACAGGTTTGGGTTTAAAAGCACTAAACGTGGATATATCACGTTAAGAGTGCTCTTTTTGGGAAACAAATCTGCGACTCACATGCTGCCCCACCTCATCTGTGTCGCCCCACAATTTTGAGCCTGCAAACTCGCTCGCTGTTTTGCATTTCAAGTCACTCCATTGCTTTTTTGCACGAAAACGGAAACGCGAAAAAAAGCGAAAGACGCCAGCGCAGACATGGCGAACGGCACGCGCAGTCCGCCAGTTCTTCTCTCCGGCTCAGCGCAGCAGCAGCCGCATGGACTCAGTAGCAATGACGTAGCGCGCGTCAAGCAGCAGCAAGTGGCGGCAGCAGCCCACCCAGCAAACGGAGGGGCGCACTCCGCGACCCAGTTGCAGCAACGCGCGGCGGCGGCGGCCCAGGTAAAGCTTACGGCGTGTCCTATTCCTTTCTTTATCAGACTGTGCTTGAGGGCGTGGTGTGGTGTATACGGCAGAGCAGATCGTGTATTTACTCGTGAGGGTCTATGATGTGTGTGTGTGATTTTTTTGTAGTTTCTGTCGGCGGAGCGCAAAATTTCGTCGCGCGAGATCCAGGCGATGCTCGAGAAAAACGACGCAGCGCTGCGCGGGTGGAACGTGCTGCACACACAAGAGCGTATGTTGTTTACCATGTTAAATGTATCAGCATGCTATATTGATTTCTAACTGGTTATGTGTGTATGTGCTAATCTCCACGTGGCGGTCTCCTGTGTTTGTGTAGCGCCAAAGACGCTAGTGAAAGAGCACAAAGAGTGGATTCGCAAGTGCATGACGTATCGCCAGCAAGTCGGCGCGCGGCTGGAAGTGCTGGCGTCGCTTGCAGACAAGCAGATCGCGATCGAGGACGAGAGCTCGGACCGCACGAAGAAAGTGAAGACGCAACCGGAGCGAATCGCGCCACCCGTGGTGCCCCAGACCGCAGCAAAAAAGTCCAAGGCGTCGGCGGCTCTCGCACGGCAAGCTGCGCAGAACAAGCTCAAGCAACAAGCCGCAGCGTCAGCTCCAGCGCCAGTTTCACGTGCTGCTACTGCAACATCATTAGGCAGCAACAGCAACAACAACAGTGCTAGCAACGCGCAGCTTACGACGCCAGCGGCGCCAATCCCATCACCGACGTCCTTTCCAGAGCCCCTGATGCCCATGGCAAGCCCCGTCAACCCTCAACAGTTTGGCTACCCGGCAGGTACCGGAAATGGTGCGTTTTATGGCTCGAATCAGAGTGCGGCAATGACGTCGACAGGATTCAGCGACGCGTCACTTGGTGGTGTCTCGAACGCCGCGCTTGCGTCAACCCAGGCGTTCCCGATGAGTGGCGCGCAGTCATTCGCGAACAATTCCTACATGAACACAGGCGACCCCGCGGCATTCATGAACCAACAGAACTATATGATGAATTCCGCGGCGGCGATGAACATGGCGATGATGAACCCGCAGTACCTTGCGATGCAGATGCAAATGCAGAGTCAAATGCCGATGAACATGGCGGCAGCAGGCGCAGCAGGCATGTACAACTCTAACGCGATGTTCAATGGTGGCTACGGCGCCATGAATAGCAATCAATTGCCGGCGGATCCGTTCAACACATCGTTCAATCAGCCGGTATTTCCAAACCAACCTCAGTTTAATCCTGTCACGGGTGGATTCGACACGATGGCCGGGATGCAGTCAGCCGCGATGATGAACCAGATGAACACGTTCCCGATGATGCCCGAGCAGATGATGATGAACTCATTCCCGTACGGAATGAGTATGCCACAACAACAGCAGCAGCAGGTACCACAGCAGCTACAACAACAACAACAGCCCCAGTCTCAGCAGCAGCAAGCGCAGAATGCGAACATGCAATTCCAGAATCCAGGAACTGGCGCAGCTCAGACACTCAGAGTGCCCCAGCTCCAGCAGCAACAAGACTCTCAGACGAGCATGTTCCCCGAGAGCTCGCTCTTTGACGACGCGATCGCTAGCAATCTCTTCGACGAGTTTCCAGAGGATGCGTTTCTGCTGGAGATGTAAAGAGAAAAAGGATGTAATTTAACGGCAGGCACTTTGTCGAAATCGAAAGCAAAAAAACAAACGAGAAGCCCACTCCACATACGCTGCCTGTTACTGATGGCAAAGCTCTTGATACTCCTGCCGCAGAACCGAGTAGAGCTGCTCGCGGCGCTGCTCGGCCCTGACGGAAGCCTGCAGTCTTCTGCGGATCGATGGCGGCAGGTTCGTGGACACGGAGCTGATCCGCCCGCCGCAGTTGTTCCCGATGAGCAGCTCGATCTTTTTCGCTTCGTCCAGGTGTCTGTGCCGCAGCGTCGCGGAACGAGTAGAGCTGTCGATGAGCAAGTCCGCTAGCCTTGGCGGCTGGAACGACGACGACGATCCCTCTGCGGCAACGTGAGGATTGCGAGCGTGTGCTTTTGAAATGTCGAGCAACAACGATGGCGACGGCTTGAGAAGTATTGCTGCTACTGCTGTCTTGCTTGGAGATGTCTGCTTTTCGTACCGAGGGCTTGTTCTTTCAGGGAATTGAGTCGCGTTGTAGTACGATGAAGCAGACCAGAATGAGTCGTTTGCTGAAGTTGCTTTCTCTTGGTTGCTTGAGGACTGTCGAAGACTGTTTTCGAGTTTTGAGCGCGTGAATGACGACGAAGACGACGACGATGGTGCTGACGACGCTTTCTGTGGCGGAATCATTTGAAGATTCGCCCTCTCTAGGTGCTGATACAGTTGTTGTTGCTGTGGTATCGCCATGGACGTGGTGAACGCACTGCTGAGCGGGATTCCGCGTGTCCGCATTGTGTCGGCCATCAACGTTGACACCAGAGGGAACTGGAGTCCAGCGCGTACTTCCATCGCTTGGCGCTGCTCGCACTCTCGGTACTTGTCGAGAAACGTCTTGGCTCCGATGCCGTCTTGCTTACTGAGAGCCACGGGGTCCTCACTACTGCCAATGTGCTTCTCATACTCGAAGAGCTCCTTGTACATGTGGAAAAAGGACGATGACGATGACGACGATGCATTCGCGACCTCTGGTGTGTCCATCTTGTTGGGAAGTTCAAATGACCGTCTCAAGTGATTTGTATATCTGTCGGTTCGAGTGTGTGGAGTACTGGTATGTTTTAATCAGCTATAAGCGGAATGAGCGAAACAGACAATCGCAAGGGAAGCGTCTGCTTACACAAAGGCGAAAGAGAATCCGGTCTGCTCAAGAACTCGATTGCCCAATTGTCAGAACCTCACACAACGAGATGAAAAGCCCCGCGACGCCCGTGTCGTCGCTCTCGACGTCCCTCTCGTCGTCGTCATTCGTGCAAATCGGTGAAGGCTCCTACTCGCCGGGGGACGTCTACATCGAGAGTCTACTGCCACGAGTGATCACGAAGAACCGCTCAGTACCACCTCAAAAGCACAAGCACAACAATAATCCGAGTTACAAGCAGCCACAGTCTTCACATTCTTCCGATGTCAGCCTTCAGTATGACGATGACGATGCGAACGCAGTGGAGGTGGTTCCATTTGCCGACCATTTCGTGGTCCAGCAGGCGCAGCAAGAGTGCCGCAGCCTGCTCAACGGCAACTCCGTGGCAGTCGTGGAGGACGAAGACGTGAAGGAGGAGGTCGTGGAGGTGCTCGGACCCGAGGCCGAGCTGGTGTTCACCACGCGCAACATCTTCCGCTACGTGGTGCTCTTCGTCAAGAACCTCGACCAGTTTTTCGAGTTCGCACTCGAGGTCCTGGATGACAAGCAAAAGTACCGCTTTCTAAAGGTCACGAACGCCAAGTCGCTCGCGCGCGTGGAGGACTCCACCGTGCAGCTGCCGCTCACGTTTGGGGGATCGCCAGGAGGCGGCTGGCGGTACCTGTGCATGGACCTCCAGCGCCTAACCACGCAGGCGTTCGGCACCAAGCACGTGACGACGACCCAGGTGCGCATCGGCGGCAGCTGCCGCTTGCTGCGCGTCTTCTTCCAGGACGAGCGCTATTCGGACGCCGAGCTGCCCGCGCACCTGACGTTCTTAGGCTGACTGGACAGCACGACACCAAGCTGTACAACGAAGTCATCATCTCATGATTCCCAGTCATTCCATTCATTCATCATGGGCAAATATATACAGACATACACATGCACCTACTTACTTTATCTTGAGGTGCTCCATCATCTACAAACCCTCCTACAGGTACGACAGGTTCACCGTGTACTGTGGCTCGCGCTGGTTGCGCTGGCGCGAGACCTCCGTAAAGATGCGGTGGTTGGTCCAAAGCGACTCCAGGTACCGGTAGCGCACCATGTCGAGGCGCAGCGGGCGGCCACGCTGCAGCCCCACGTCCTCCTCGCCGTGCGCATCCACGTACGGACTCGGGAAGTACGCCGCCATGCTCCCGCCGATGATCGCGATGCGGCACTGGTCCAGCAGCAGCACGATGCCGATGCCGCCGCCGCACTCGGCCGCGTGCCGCGTGCACTCACCGACTTGCGGCCCGTGGTTGATAAACGGACGCGTGCAGCACGCATCGCCGCAGCACAGGTACTCGCCGCAGATGAGGCAAAGACCCGGGTCGCACGGCACGCGCTCGCACCGGTCACACTTGACGCCCGTCATCTGGCTGTAGAGCTCGTCGTACTGTACGGGGAGGTCAATCATGCGGGGCTTGGACGTCGCGTCGTGCAAAATGAACATGCTCGCCACGTACGCCTCGCTCGCACCTTCCGTGTGCTCGCACTTGTCGCCCGTCTTGGCCACGCCCAGGTAGTTCTTGCTGTTCATGCGGTCCACGCACCACTTCCACACTTGGTCCAGCACGGCGTCCGACGTCTTCGCGATCTCTCGGATGTCGGGGATCTGTAGCACTCCGTATCGGTTCGCAAACGATTCTTGGTCCGCCACGCAGCGCCAGTAGAGCTTCATGCGTCGCACAAACATGGCATTCGCAGTCTTGACGCGCTGCAAGCGCGCGACCAGCTCGATGCGCGAAAGACCAGGCTTCAGTCGCTCGCTCGAGTCCGCCGCGATCATTCGCTTCAGCAGAGTGAGTACGGCGAACTCTTCGCTGTCTTGCTCTTCGTCACTCTTGATCACATCCATCAGGTCCTGCACGACCGACGCAGGTGATTCCGAATTGACGGAACCAGAAGCCGAATCAGGTTTGGAACGAGCGCCACTACCACCAGAGATCGCTTTGCCGCTTCGCGTGCGGCTGACAGACGACAACGTAGCCAGCTCTTTCTCTTTCGTCTCTTGCTCGATGCTCTTGGTGTCCTGAACAGAGAACTTGTCTTGGAACAGTGACGTGTCCTCAGTCTTCTCGACGAAAAAGAACTCCGCATACAGACGCTGGAGCACATCTGCGACGCTGAACACTGGAATGAATCTCCAGATCGTCAGCGGGTCAGCGGCAATGACACTCGAGACAACAAAAGCCTGCACAAAAGAGATGACACCTTGAGGACACCTTCACCACTTTAGGAATCAAACAGGGCAAAGCAATCTTCTTACCGTAAAAGTGTCGGCGACAAGAAGGCCAAGGATCGTTCCTCTCAAGCACGCGTCGATAGAGCCAAGCAACTGTTCAAACGCCACAAAAAAACGAAACACCAATAAGCGTGAGATGAAAACAGACCACTCAGATACACAGGCACACCACATTCCGTACCTTTGTGAACTTTCTGTACTCGCGCTTCGTCTCGCTATTGATCGGGCAGCATCGTTTCGACGTTTCCCAGATCACCTTCGCGTCCGCACTGTGCTCCAGAAGTGAGAACGACCAACGGCAGAACTTCGTCACGGCAGCTAGAGACGCAAGTTCTTTCTCCATCGATGGCGGGCATCGGTCGATCAGAGGGTCATACATCGCGTCGCTGCCCGACACATTTCGATGCTCGTCCTCTGCTACTGTGAGAAAAGATGCCAGGGAGAAAGCACAAGCGGACCATAAGAATGGTGCACCTTTCTCTAAGCTCCCGTGAGGTTCCCACAGCGTTTCCTCAAAGTAGTCTCTCCACAAATCATGCACGCTGTCACTCTCGTCGCTGAAATCTCCATTGCGGCCAAGCACAACGCGGTACCACCCAGAGACTCGCATCTGCTCTTCGACAATGCTGTGCCAGGATGCAACCTTCCTCTGCTCGTCTGGGGTGACGTCACCTTCAATCATCATCACTTCGTCTTCGGTGCCGTCAGCCAACGACGGATCGGATGTTGGGATCAAAAAGTTGCACAGCGTTTTACACAATGGGCAAAGGAACTGCGTCATCGCGGAATCAGGATCAATCGCCTGCACTCCATCAAACTCTTCGCCACGGATCGCCTTGTCGTGCAAAGAGCTGATGTAGCGCTCCAAGCAATGAATGTGCACGGCGTGCTGGCACGTTCGAATGTGAAGACCGCAAGGCGTGAGGTACAGCTTGGCACTCTCACGGTTCGCACTGCTGATCCCTGGTGGTGAAAAGTCGGCGTGAAATCCTGGGGTGAATTCCTCTCCTTCGTCTTCACTGTCACTGAACCCATGGTGATGGTGATGATGGTGATGGTGGTGCACATGCATGTGACCTCGAGTACCTTCAGCTGGTGGTGCTCGATCATGTCCACGAGCCTGCTGACCAGCGCGCGCGCCACGAAGCTCTAAGTTGATCGCTCTTCGTACATCCATAGGAAACAGTTGCTGATCTTCACGAAGATTCAGCACGCCTTCCAAAACTTCAAGCTCTTCATCAGTTTGCAGCATCTCACCTTCGAGCATCGGGAAGTGAGTACCTGGTAATCGGGGTCGTTCTTGACGCTGACGTCTTTGTCCTGGGCTCAGCTGAGGGATCGGGGAGTCCAAAGCGAGCGAATCATCCATGTACCAATCCGGAAATGGAGCAGAGTAACCTCGCATTGGCGGCGAAGGTGAC
Organism: Pythium sp. MPC-2022a; assembly: GCA_038050625.1. Lineage (NCBI taxonomy): Eukaryota > Oomycota > Peronosporomycetes > Pythiales > Pythiaceae > Pythium > Pythium sp. MPC-2022a. Next base: position 21,629 of record JALBZB010000013.1, read on the forward strand.
ATGTCTCCATACGAAGAAGTGTTCGGTCCACCCGAGCAAAGCTCCATCTTCTCAATCAATGTCCTGACTTGATTTCGAACCTTCTTTCCCTCCGGTCGAAGCGCTTCGTGGGCTTCAGGACGGAATGCAGTCGCCAACACCGTGGACTGATGCACGTACGCCGTCATGCCCATTTCACCTTGCGTGGACGTGTCATGGCACAAAATGCACTTGTGGCATGATTCCTCTTCGATTCGTTGACGCTTTTTCAACTCTTCATCCGTTTCTTGAATCGATGCGCGACGCTTGCCCAGCTGAACGATATCCGAAGACTCCTCGTCATCATCAGAAGCGCTTTCCATCCGATTGCCTTCTGATTCCTTCTCTTCGCTCTCGTCGTCGTCATCGCCCATGTCGCCCATCATCGCCTGGAATGCTGCTTGTTGCTTCGCCATTGTTGCAAGAGCTCTCTCACGGGCTTCTTCCTTGCGCTGCTCCAACGTCATTGGGACAACCGCAGTAGACGCTTGAGCTCCAGCAGATCTTGCGGCTGCTGTAGCTCTAGCACTTCCTCTGGTGGCTTCTTCTTCCAGCGCAGTCATCAATTTCCGGCATTCTGGTGACGATTCCTTAATCTTCCACATGAGCCATTCGATCGTTCCAGCTTGCTCCTCATCGAGGATCGTTGATCGCTTCTTGTGCACTTTACTCAACAAATGAAGCACCGAAGAGTTGTCCAAATTCGAGTTCACCGCGCACAACCGAGAAAAGAACTCGTCACGCGCTGACAACGATGAAATCGCGGTGTGGACCCCATGCACGAGCAAGTGAAAGCACGTGGAGATCACCGCATCCGAGACTGTGTTCGATACAGTGCTTGCTGACGACGAAGACACTCCATCGGCGCGAAGCACCTTCCACAGAATCATTTGCACGATCGCGATCGTTCCTTCACACAGCAAGATGTTCTGGACTGGACGCAGGAAGGGCACGGGGGTCGCTGCGGCGCGAAGCGGCTCGATTGGCACTGTGGTATCCTTTACGCCCTTGGCCTTCTTCTTCTGCAAACACATTTTCCGGTAGCTGGTCCACTTGTCACGTGCAAGCTCGTGCGCCTCTCGGTTCAAGTGCAAGAAGTATGGGTTGTACTTCTCCAAGAACCCGTCTTTGAGCTCGTAGCGACCTGCATCAAGTCCCGACGGAGGCACAAAGTCAGACACCTTGTCTAGAATCTCTTCCAGTCTTGTGATCGACAAATCGTCCTGTCCAGACGGCAAGATCGCCAGGTCGAACAGCTTGCTGAACGAATACGACTTAGCACAAAGTTGCTGCAGCATTTCTTCAGCGAGGAACTCATTCTCATACGCGACGCCGGTTGAGCTCGGCAGACTTGTACCAACGATGATGATCAGACGTAAGAACTCTTCCACCATCAACAGCATCTGCGGCAAATCGATCCCTTCTTCCAAGCGCAAGTAGCCCAGTTTCTGAGCAAAGCTGAACTCGTTTGTTGGAAAAGACGACGCAGTTGAAGACTTTTCAGCAGCAGCAGGGCGAACGAAATATCCGCCAATCTGGAACTGGTTCAGCATCAGTGCTAAAATGGTGTCTGGTCCCAACAGAAGCACACCCAGTTGTAGCATGAACACATCAGAGTCGCGATAATGGATACAGTATGGCAATGCCGAGTAGTTGTACAGCTGCGCGAGCATGTTCTCGTCGCCATTTCGACGCCACAAGTTCGAGTGGATCTGAGATGCCATCACGAGGCAGCGTAATGGCATTTCCACGAGTTCGAGGCGCGATTCTGGCGCGAGACCATCAAAGCCGAACACGTTGAGCAATCCGTCCGCTGTGATCAAATCTACAAAACCAGGCTGGTGGATGCAGATGTGGCGAACAGAAGCCGCCAAGAATCGATGCAGCGGAATGTGGAGCGACGTTCGATCAGCGCCAACATTGAATCCATATGCGAGCACTTGCTTCAAGTTCGCGCTCGGTTTCTTGGACTCGACAAGTGCCGTGATTGGCGCCAGTTTCTTCTTCGCCACCTTCTCGTTCATCTCCACTGATCTTTCGATCAGAGAATCAGTGATGAAACCGAAAATGTCGACAAGTTGCAGCTTTCTTGCTTGAAGTTCTTCTGGCTGAAATCCATTCCAAGCAACTGGGAAGACCGAGTGGACACGGATTCCGAGATTGAACATCGACAGCCAGCTGTCAGATTCATACTCGACGTGAGTCTCACGGATGCCTCTTCGAGCCTGCAAATCTCCATTCTGTAGCACACATACAAACAAATGAGTAAATTCAGTCACTTTACCACTGTGCAATGAACTTCCAACAAAGAGTACGTACTTGTAAGATCTGCAAACAAGACAGCCACACGCCTAGATTCTCCAAATCGCAAACCAGCTCGTTCGGGATCGCACCAATGTTCAGCACGTACTCCATGTTGTCAACGCAATGCTGTGAAAAGAAAAACAAGCAATGACAATAATCAGAAATAAAGCGACAACAACACTGACCGCATGTAAATCCCAGCTTACCTTGTATTTTTGGTTGCCCAAAGCCGGATGATCAACGTTCAGGACGCCGTCCTTCGGGTTGATTGCCGACCTGAACACCAATTCCAGCGATGCGAGCAGTTCTCCCAACAGATGTGGTCGCTCCGGGTGAAGCTGCGTCATCTCTCTCGTGTAGTTCTTCACGAGATGCGGCACGGTTAAAAACTGGACCGCAAAGTCGAACACTGTGTCGCTGGAGTTGCCAAGTCCTCGAAGGAAATTCGTCGTCATTGCCTTGTATGATCGAACGTAGGACTCGAGCATCTCCGTTCGGAACTGTGAGCCAAGCATGTGTTCTCGAAGAAGAAGATGCGAGCTCTTCACAGTTTGCTTGCGAAGAACGCAGTCGTACTGGATAAGCAGCGTCAGCCCAGACAAGCATGCCGAGTCTTCAGAAGCCGAGAAAAACCTCGCCACCACAGTGTCAACGCCGTCTCGAACGCTTTGATGTCGAGAATACGCTTTACTGAGCGCGATGGATTTGAGAAAGTCTTCAATAAATATGTTCTCACACTGAACCAAGTCTCCATTCACATTCCGCACGATGCTTGGAGCTTCATCGCCAGATTTCAGTCGGAAGCTGAACATCTTCCGCTGTGTGTTTTCCAGCTCGTGCGCCCATTCAGCAACAGTCTTCGCACCAACCACAACTTCGAACAGCTCCACTGCACTCCCGTTTATTCGCGCGTTCTGCTCTTTGAAGAAATCATCGACTCCGTGTTTTCCACCAGCTGGGAGCGCATCAGAGAGTGACTCAAATCCTTTCACGATCGGAGTCCGTTCTTTGCAGAGCGCTTCTGAGACAATTTCGTTCAGACCGTCCGACGCACAACTGAGCGAGAAGAGCCACTGGATAATGTCCGAAAGCGAATCCATGCGCATCTGCCACCACGTTGGAGCAACAGTGACATTCATCGAGCTTCGAAGAAGAGTCCCAACGACGGAGACGCACTTGAGCAGTTCTCGTGTCGCGACGGTGACATCGCCAACCAGGTCCGCTTCATTCACCATATCGCGAGCAGCCGACTTTGAGATGCCCGCAACACTGGCGATATGATCCACCACTTCAGTGAGTGTGTGCACGTCATCATTGTGAAGACGAATGTTGAACTGCGTGACCGCACGATCGGAGGAGGCAACTGCAGCAGGTTCATTCTCGATGCCTTCGCTTTCGCTCTTAAGCTCTTCTGTTTCCGTATGGCGAGAGGCTCTTCTGCTTCGACCTCGACGGGCTGCCATTGCATTTGATGTTCGCGACGTAACACGAGAGCTAGTGGCTGCAGTTAACTGTTCTGCGTTGGATCCAGCAACTTGGTCGTCCGCATTATCCACAATTTCGCTCAAAATGTGGGAAGGAAGGTTGCGTGAGAACATCTCCATCGCCTCAGCCAATTCGAATCCTTGCTGCGCGCCGAGAAGCATTTCGAACAAGTGCTCAACCACTGCGTCGACCACGACTGGAGCAGCGAGACCAATATTCTTCGGCAATTTGTGCTTCTTTGACACACCCAAGTCCGCATCGTCGATTCCTGGATGCTTGGAGCAGAAGCTGCTGGGTTTCCACGCCTAGAGAGAGAATTAACAAAACACAGAAGAATTAGGTCAGTAAATGTGTCATTCGAGTGTTTTGTGCTTGATGTTTTTGTTTTCACATACATGTGGATCGCCGCAGTCACAGGAGCTGCCAGCAGTTGTTCGTTGGAAATAAACGTCATGTCCCGTGTGATCACTACATGTCATTTCACATCCACAAGAGAAAGTCAGTCGACGGTTTATGAGCGTCGTAAAGCCCACACACATACGGATATCAAAACCCACAATGCACACGTACCTATGCGCAAAGCAGTCCTGGCAGATCACACACGTCGAGTCGACCTGGCAATTGCGGCAGCTGTATGCGATTTCATCGGACGAGAAGATCGCGCCACACACGCGTTTACGGACGTTGCGCGTCAGCTTCTCCATGATCTGCTGCGGGCTCGCTTTCTTGTCTTTTCCCGTGCCGCACAGCGACGTCAGCAGCGTGTTGCAAAAGCTGGCAATCGTGTACCCGTCTGGGATCTTCTGCAGCAACAGCGCCGACTGCGCTGTGAACTTGAGCAGCTGCAGCACGCGCTCCTCTTTCTGGCGCAGCAGCTTCTGCTGCTCTTCCTCCTCGTGCTGTCTGCGCAGCTCCTGCGCCTGCACCTGCTGCGTGGTCAGCGCTCCAAGAGCACCGGCCGCACTGCCGCTGTTGCTGTTGCTACCAGCCTTTGCTTTGGCCGCAGCTGCAGTGATGGCGGCAGGCGTCGCCGGTTTGTCCGAAGTGGCATTGCTGCCCTTAGGCTTGGCGTTCGCTTTCTTCCCGCGGAGAGTCACCATCGCGTCGTCAGCCGTTCAGTCGTCAAAGCGGTTCTTATCTGTCTGCCTATGGCGTGTATGTGTATGTACTAAGACGTTGTATGAGGGTCCAATGAACCGATCCAATCGCCCTTCGTGGAGAGAGCTCGAGTCGCTTCAGTTGTCTGCCTGCCTTCTCGCTTCCTTCTTGCCTGTGAAGAACCGATACTGAAAGTAGCAATTTATATACAAGCCCGCAACGCAACGAGGCGAGCGAAAAGAAGTGTGAGTGATGGTTTTGGGTCAAGCAAGATCACTGGCGCCGCCGATCCGGGACCTTCACGCAACCTTCGTGAGACCTTCTCGCAACTTTCGCGCAACATCCCTTCATAGATTTTCGCCGACTTTCAATCTTCGTCTGCGACGGTTCGCGCGTGTTGATTGCGTAAGGCGACAGTGACGATGAACCAGCAGTACGAACGCACCTGTGAAGAGATCACGCCAGCATCTTTGTGTGCGTGCATGCGCTGATTTTCTCTCTCAACATTATTGACTGCTGCTGTGCAGACGCGCGGACTTAAATTGTTGGTGGCTGCTGGGACATGGAGGTGTGCGTCTATAGCGGCAGCCAACACAGCGGCTTCCGACGGCAGCACGCAGGCGCGCTGTGGCTGCGCGCGATCGCGTCTTATTATCAACAGCAGCAAGCGTAAGTTTTGTTGTTGTTATGACATGGCGCATGTGTCTATGTGTGTGCTACACGGTTGACATGATTGTGCCTCTGCTGATTTTAGAGCAGAAGAGCTCCCGGTTGCTCCACGAGAGCAGATTGTATTCGAAGCCCAGATCGCTGATGCCAAAAGCGCTGATGTGTGTCGTGGAGCGGTGCAATGGCGCAGCAAGAGAGCGCGCGTGAAGATTAAGACCAGCGCTGCACGGCGAGAGCAAGACATTGAAGATCGTGAGCGTTCCTGCTTGATACTGGAGCTATGGGAGGTTGAAGCCTTTTCTTCTGTCGACACTAGTAATACCCATAATGATGGGTTTTTGTCGTTCATTGGTGCTGCACGTGTCGACTTGAAGAAATGGAAACAAGCATCGACGGCATATCCAGCACGCTGGTATGTCATGCAAAGTGACCGCTCTGCGAAGAGAGATGCGTGGAGCTCGGAGAGCGAATTTGAAGAACGTGAGGAGAGATTACTGCCAGGAGCGGTGTATTTCCAAGCCACACTGGTCGATTTTTCACTTACCAAGACGAAAAAGAAGACAAACGAAGCAACCCTTGAAGGCATAGTGGAACCACCACCGAGGAGCTCTCCATCATCTAGCGCCAATAACGAGTTTCAGTTTGTACTTCCGAGCCAAATTGTCACGAGGAATCGCAGATTCCTAGTCACTCGCGTGGGAGAAATCATCCATGAGGTTCGTACGAGCTACCAAGATGATGCGAGTTGCCTATCCTGGAAGATGTAATTAAACGATTTATGCTCTCTTGACTTGTGTAGGGAAACACCGAGTGCTTGCAGGAGCTGCTGCCTGTTGTGCTGTATGGTAAAGCGCAGCTTCGCAGAGCACCCGCAGGTTTATCGGTAAGCCGGCAGCAAGCGCAAGAGTGCTGCTGTCTGAACAAAGGGCTCCAGATGCTGCAGTTTTCCTGTCAATACGCCTGCTATTGTACGAATAAACTGGAAGGCAACACGAGGTCTGAACGTCTTTCTAGTTGGAATCTTCCTATTGTGATAGCTCTTAAAAATCTAATCCTTGCGGTGTGTGTGGACCTCATGCTGCCACCAGAAAGATCGAGACGAAGCATGCAAAGTTCACACAACAGAAAGCCAAACTGCAGCGACAGCAAGAGAAAATGGAGCTGCGACGACGCAATTTGCGCCGCGAACTACAGGTTCTCGACAGCTCACTCGACGGCATGCGACTGCTGCTGCAGCGGGTCGATCCCAATTGCCTCGAGCTCTTGCAGCAAGACTTGTGAGCCAAAGTGACAAACGTGTGGCGTCTGGACAATGCGAAGCTAAACCGTTCAAAAACAATACGTCGCATATACGCCGCTGTTCCATCCATCATACAACACCAAAAAAACACAAATTCCTATTATTTACTTGCTACTTCCTGTACTAGAAGGAGGCTTTCTCCCCGTGACAGGCTTCACGCCTTCTCGCTGCATCCTCATCCGCCGCACGCGCTCTCGCTTCTCTTCCAGCTGCCGCTGATGCGCCTCTTCCAGTTTGCGCCGCGCGTCCTCGCGTTGTTTCTTCGCCGAGTCGCGTGCACGTTGCTCGCGAAGCGCCTTATCCTCTTTCAGCTTCTGTGCGGCTTCTCTTCTTGATTCATACGACGCGACCTTGGTGTCGGCACGAGGGGCTCGAAGTCTGCTGGGGACAGACGGTGACGATGCCGTCTTCGTATCGGTTTTCAATGGGCTCGCAGGGACTGGCGCATGTGGTAGGGGTGGTGGCGGAATCTGAGAGGAGGTCTTTCTTCGGCTGCTGCTACTCGGAGGAGGCGGTGGGGAGGCGCTCATGACCTCTTGTTCTGTCAATGGACTGCCGGCGTGTGAGTCGCTTGAACCCTGCATAGTAATATGAGCGCGGGCGCGCACATCTTGGTGAGAAGTATGTTGCAGTTTTGAAGACAAAGAGAGACGCATACCAACGTACCTCTTCGTCAATCTCGAGAACTGGCGGTAGCTCCATGAACTTCGACTCCAGTGGCTGCTTGAGCGGCGCTGCTTTCGCTGGCGGGTGAGTCACTTGCTCCTGCTCTCTCTCCTGCTGCTCCTCCTCTTCTTCTTCGGGCTCCTGGAGATCGTTCTCCTGCAGGGATTCGGTCGATTGGGACGCCCCCGTCTCGTCGTCGCTGATGGCGTCCCCATTGTCTTCTGTGTCCGACTGGTTCTGCTGATTGTCGCCACCGTCCTCCATACCCGCATTTGCGCCTTGCATCTGTCAGATGCCCATCAACAACACCAAAGCGATACTTTATCAGCAAACGAACAAAGAAAGAAGAAACCATAAGGCAACCCAGCAGTTCTGCCACATTCCCTCCCTCTTCGCTGTTTGCATAACGCACCATCTGCGCGACCTGGTGCAGCCTCTGCGCGACCTCATCCGGCAGGAAGATGAACTCGCCGTCGCTCTGCATGTTGTTGTACGCTTCCAGGATCAGGTTCTCGAGCTCGTCGATCGGCGGCATGAACGAAAGGTCCTCCTCGTCTTCCTCGCCTTCAGCCTCATGTTGGTTGTCATTGTCGCTTCCCTCCTGCTCGTTACCACCTTCCCTCTTTAGCTGCTGCTGGTGCTGCACGTCGTCGTCCACCTCGCCACTCTGCGCGCCGCTCTCGTGGCGCGTCATGGTTCTCGTCCTCTATCGCCCGCCCTGTTCAACTAGAAATAGCGCCGCTCCTCGCTCGTCGTCCGTGTGCGCATTTGACGCCACGCTCTCTGCTTTTTTGCTTTCTTCTCAGCGGTACACACAGCCCTTTTTCGACGCCAACTATCGATCGCTTTAGAGAGGGTTACGTCAGCTTGAGAAGAAAAACCGCATACAAAAGGCCACTGTAACTGGCCATTATGGAAATGCTGAAAGGTTGAACAACCAACAGCATGTCGAATGAGAGGCGATGAAGAAGCTTCGACTCGGTTATTAGTGAGTTAGCAAAGCTGTGTGTGTGGAGGATGAAGGATATGAAAAACATGAAGAAGTCCTATTTGATAAACAGGGCATAGATAGTAAAATTTTGTCATGCGAAAGCATCGAGAAGGAAGCCAGCAGGAAAACACCCCAGCGACTAACTGCAGCTCCTCGTCGTCGTCATTGCTGCTCACTCACTCGCTCGCTCGTTTAATTAGCTCACACCAAGTTTTCTTTTCGGATCTTGGTGAGTTCTCGTAGCGTGATGTTGTGAGAATCGTCCGTCGCTGTCGCCTGCTGATGTTGCTGCTGGTGTGGCAGGGCCACCATGGACGCGCGCGACTCCTGCGCCTGCGAGTGTGCGCCACCGAAGATCGGCTGCATGCGCGATGCATCGAACGCCTGCCACGAGCGGAAGAATGCGCCTGTGATCGATTCTCTGCTCGAGTTCGACGTGGCGCGCTGGATCGCTGGCGGCTGGGTCGTCGTGCGAGACTCGCTCCATCTATCATCGTCCTCACTATCGCTCGAGCTGTCGAGCATCTGGGGACGCGGCGTCAAGACAACCTCGGGGCGAAGCATATCCATCGTCGTCGCCGTGCTCTCCGATGTTGGTACTTCGACAAAAGGAGTCTGGTTGTCGCCGTTTCCCTGACTGACGATGTAGTGCATCGATCGACGCGGCACGTGACGCGTCTGGAGCCGAGGAGCCGCTGGAGACGCCGTGCCGTCCGTGGACGACCCCGTGTCGGATTCAAGCTGCGCGCACACATCGTCCTTCTCATCCTTGTTCACCAAGCCCAGGATCGACAGGAACGGACCTGTGAGACCGCCGACGACGATCGTCGTGAACAGCACCACCATCAGCGTCGTCGACTCGATCAGCTTCCGGTGCGACGCGCCTTTGAGACCGATGTACGACCAGTTCTTCGCGAGCGCAAACGCGATCGAGCCGCGCAAACCCGCGAACCAGATCGCCGTCATGTACTTGGTCGAGATCTTCTCCGAGGCCGAGCGGGAGCAGTTCGAGAGCCCGAGCAGCGGGAAAATGTTGAAGAACCGAGCCACGAGGCACGCCGCGAGCGTGAGCGCGATGAACTTCCAGTCAATGTCATCCACGCGAAGCGCCGTGCCGGCGTCCTTGTCGACGTGGCCCGCGAAGAGCATGATCACCGACGTGCCCATGAACACGTACACAATGTTCTCGCAGATGAACGCCGTGGTATGCAGCAAGTGCGTGAACGAATGCTGCGCGGCTTTCGAGATCGTGTGGAAGTGGTAGTGCGCCGTCATTGTGCCGGAGAAGAACAGCGACACGATGCCGCTGAGGTTCAAGCTGTCGGCGACAAAGTACGTCAGCAAGCTGAAGATCAGGCAGAGCGAGATCTCGTAGGTCGGGAAGTGGCGCAGCGTCGCGAACATCTTGCGCTTGAGCAAGAACGCGCCGAGCAGCGTGATCATCGAGCTCACTAGGAGCGAGCCCACAAACATGCCGCCGGTGTTCGCCGCGACCAGCAGCAGCTCGCGCGCGTTTAGGTCAATGTCGGGCTTCCACTTGAGCAGCGTCTGGTAGAGCGCAATCGCGACGGCATCGTTCAGCACACTCTCACCGAAGACCAGATTGAAGAGAAGCGGTGGCGCGTTGAGCTTGTTGAAGCATGCGAGCGTCGCCACCGGATCAACTGCACTGATGAGCGCGCCAAAGAGGAACGCTTCGACCCACGAGAGCGCCGTGACGACACCGACTTGTCCGGCGAAATAGAGCACGCCGCCCGTGATGCACGTGGCGATGACCGTGCCCAGCACGGCGGTACTCATGATCGCGGGGAAATTTCGGAAGAACGCTTGGCGCTTGATCGAGAAGCCTCCTTCGTAGATGATCGGCGGCAGCAGCACGTCGAAGAAGAGCGTGTTGTCGAGATTCAGGTGGTGGCTCAGCGACGCGCGCTTGCCCGTGACGAGCAGCAGCAGCCCGACGATGAGCCCGAACACGAGCGCGAAGCCCGACTGCGAGATGACCATGCACGAGTAGCGGTCGAGCATGAACGACGACATTACCAGCACGAAGAGCATCACGAGCACCAGCACAGCGTCCTCCATCGTGGCTCGCTTCTTCCTCTGAGGTGTGAGATGATGATGGGAGACCTGGGTGACTGACTGTCGTCTTTGTGCGTTGGCGTTAAAAGGCGAAATAGCGGAATGGCATACAAAACCAAAGACATTCAGCGGAATAAGGCGTCGCGACCCAACGCAGTTGTAATATTTCTGTCACCCGACAAGAATGTTTCTCGAAGGTGGCTGGTTTCTGAGAGAGAGTACAATGAAGACTTGACTAAATCCGATAACGTATTTAGCCGGAGAGCTCCAGAGTTGGCAAGTCAATACTTGTCACGTCACTCTCGAAATCGCAATGGCGGCGCATCATGGGGACAGCAGCGGTGCCGTCGGCGTGTGCGTATCAGCGCCTGGCAAAGTGCTGGTCACCGGCGGGTACCTCGTTCTGAACCAACAGTACTCTGGCATTGTGCTCGCGAGCACGGCGCGGTTCTACGCGCGCGTGTCGTCCTCAGCTTCTTCTGATGCTGACGCTCAGGTGCGCACAAGTGAATGTGTCCATCAGTGATGGTGTGGGAACCAAAATGCATCTTACCATTTTTCTTTGCTTTGTGGCGCTGTGTAGAATGGAATATCTGCTACTACTAGCTTGAGAGGTAGCAAAGTAAACAGTGAGCGAGATGCGGGTGGTATTGAAGTGGTCATTGAGAGCCCGCAGTTCAACCAAACGATCCGAGGAGTACTTCGTCGCGGAGAAGGAGAACTCGCTGGAGCGTACGAATTCATCGTGAGGTGAGTGCCCGGTATACACTCAAACTCTATAATATGAATCACATCTGTACTGACTGACTTGATATGCTGATACAGTGAAGACTCAGATCGCAATGCGTACATTGAAGAAACGCTGCTCTGCGCGGTCAACGGCATTGAAGGTGTCGCGCCGTCCAGCATCGCCACCAAAACCCAAGAGCTACGAAATGCGAAGAATGCGCAAATCCACGTGCTGCTCCAAGCGGATAATGACTTTTATTCCCAAGTCCAACGAGTGAGCGCTCTAAGTACCATGACTGCAAGGTGCAAACTCAGAATTGACCTTGTGTGTGCGTGTCTTCTGTGTCTTTGTGATTTGGACAGCTTCAAGAATCCAACCAGAATTTGCTTCGACGCAACCTTGCAGCGCTCGGCAGATCCCTTTCTCCATTCATGGAAGGCGAGAAAATGGCATTATTGTTTTGATTCTGTTTCATCACGTTGAGAGCGATAATGGCTAAACCCTTTCTTTCTTTCTTTGTGTGTATTTATGATTCTCTGTAGAGAAGCCAAATGGAGACAAAGTGGCTATGAAGACGGGCATGGGCAGCTCTGCGGCGCTTGTGACGTCGCTCGTTGGTGCACTCGTCTGCTTCTTTCTCCCAGCTCGCCGCCACTTTGAAGAGAGCGAAGGCGACCTCGAGCTCATCCACAACTTGGCGCAGCTGAGTCACTGCTTCGTGCAACGCAAGGTGCGGAGACTTATCACTGTGTGTGGTTGTTGACAAAGTTGAAATTAACACTGCTTCTCACTTCACTTCTCGTTACTCTGTGATTTTTTAGATTGGCAGTGGCTTTGACGTGTCTGCCGCGTGCTTTGGATCGCAGCGATACACGCGCTTCCCCGCGTCGATTCTGGACGAATTCACGTCTCCAGAGGGGCTGCAACCGGCGGCACTTCGGGCATGCCTGCAAGACCGAGCCAAATGGGATATCGCGAATCGTGTTGTACGTTACAGACCTGCTATTTTCAAGTTTATAGGGTGGTGATAAGCTCTTTTGCTGATGATGGTGATGGTGCCGATTTGTGCAGAAACCATTCAAGCTGCCGTCGAGTTTCCACTTATTCATGGGCGACGTGTCCGCTGGCTCTGCGACCGTGTCGATGGTTCGTCAGGTGCTGAGCTGGCAGAAAGCCCAGCCAGAAGAAGCTGAGCGCGTCATCTCGAGCCTCAACCACCACAATTGCCAGGTGGAAACTGGCTTTGCAGAGCTTGTGGGACTCTTCGCGTCTTCTTCCGAGCAAGAAGCATCCCACCGCGAGGACGCCAGACGAGAGATTGCGCAATGCAGTTTCGAGCAGGTTTGTGTGTGGAAGCAATGATAATTGTGTGCATTGTTGTGCCAATGGGAACATAACCGATTTACGTGTATGCCTACCTTCAGTGGCAGGCTACTGATCCGGTGCTTGGACGCGTCTTGACCAACATCCGCGAGGCGTTCCTGAACGTGCGAAGCTTACTGCGGTAAGAAAGCAGGCTCCAGTCAGTGGCGATCCATTGATTCATTTGGAATGTTCTATCTAACCTCACGCTATGAATTCTACTTTGGGTGATTGTGACACAGTGAAATGGGGGAGCTCGCGCATGTCCCCATTGAGCCTGCCGAACAAACTGCGCTCGTAGATGCGACCATGGCGCTCCCAGGTGTGCTCATCGCCGGCGTACCAGGAGGTGCGTATTTGGTGTACTTTGCGTTGGTACCTAACACAACACAGTCGATTTCTCTCTAAATTTCTTTGATTGTGTTTGGTGTTGTTACAAGCTGGCGGATTCGACGCGGTGTTTGTCGTGGCGCTGGACGAGAGTGTGCTCGATAAAGTGGAGGAACTCTGGGTCCAGTGGCCGCAGACCCACCCGACGTCCATGTATGCGCGTGCATTTTGTTCCTATGAGATTCAGTTGCTACACTATGACCCGGTGGTTGCTACGCATTGGACTCATGCATTGACTGTTGTTATGATTGATAATGTCTTCTCTTCACGTGTAGCATTTGCCCCTTGCTCTGCGATGTGGATCCAGCGAATGGCCTTCGACTGGAAAAATAAGAACACAAAAGAGCAGTACTAGCATTACTTTTGCGTCAACCTTTCTATGCTATTATAAGATACGAACAAAAATAATTGCAGCAGTACTACTGAAGCACAGTAGTAGCCAGATGCCTTTTCCTTGGCGCTCTTATAGATGATAGTTGAGTTGTACTTGTAATATTTTGCTATTTGACTTCAATTTGTCTCACATGGTGAACTCGCTCAGTACTTGACGACACACTGAATGGACAACTTTTTGGTTATGACCACCCGTCGACAACGAAATGCATATGCAGCTCGCGGGGGTATCTGCCAGTTTCCTTAATCGCCAGTTCCACTATCACATCCCAAGCAAAGATGGGCGATTACCGGTATGTTCAAACCCAAGAGGCATTTTGCCTTGCTTCTCCTTTTCAAATCACATTGTGGCAAGCACAAGCTACGGTAGACTGCTCTTCTCTCCTGTTGCATTCTGCAACGCAGGCTTTGTCAAGTGTCTAAACTTTGCAATTTCACACAAATAACTCGGTGGGATCAATAGAAAAGAGTCCTCGTTGCTAGAATTAATCAGGGAAGGCGAGGCTCTCCATAATACCATAAATACTACTACTATTATTATTATTAGTAGTAGTAGTAGTAACTTGCTACTTCTTGCCTCCCTTCTTGCCGCCCTTCTTGGTGTCCTGGGCTGGCGCTGGTGCTCCCTTGGCAGGTGCCGCTTGCTTCTGTGATGGTGCTTGGGTTGTGGCGGCGGCAGTGGCCTTCTTCTCTGGCTGGGCCTTCTGCTCCTGCTTGTTGTTCTGCTTCTTGGCCATGGCTGCTGTTGTGGCGTGAGGGGATTGGTGGGTGGGCTTGGCTTGGTTTGGCTTTAGCGTTTGATGGCAAATGTGGAAGTGAGTGTGCTCAGATAGACTGACGCAAAGCGCTGGCGGGAGCGAGAAACAGCCCAAAGACCAGAGGTCGCTCCTTACCTGTGAGTCACTGCCACTGCTGCTGCCGCACAATAGAAGTCGGTGTGAAACTCGGTCGTTTCCTGCATGAGACTAAGACCAAGACCAAGATCGCGATTCTGATCGCAGTCGCTATTTACAGATTCTTCCAGATCTGCTCTCACCGTGTGTTTGCCTGCTAAAAAGCAAAGTGTTGCCTCAGTGCGCACACATGGGTGCGTGAACGACCTGTATGCGTGGGGCTATTTGCGATTTGCGCTGAGTGGGAATGCGATTGAGCCAGCTTGGAGGCTTCGAGTGACGAGGATACCCGGAGCTGTTGTTATATTTGTGTATGCGTCGTCGTCCATTTCGCGGACATGGCTGTGGAGAGTGACTGGGATGAGTTTTCTTCTTCATCATCTTCGCAGATTTCACACAAGCCGCTGGCTTGGGATACCTCACGGTTGAATGTGCATCCCACCAGAGATCTCATCCATCGTGCAGACTCCGTTGGTTCTGGTCCCAGAGCACTGTTTCGATCCAGACGACTCCATCTCTCTCTCTCACTTCCACATTTGCCATCAAACGCTAAAGCCAAACCAAGCCAAGCCCACCCACCAATCCCCTCACGCCACAACAGCAGCCATGGCCAAGAAGCAGAACAACAAGCAGGAGCAGAAGGCCCAGCCAGAGAAGAAGGCCACTGCCGCCGCCACAACCCAAGCACCATCACAGAAGCAAGCGGCACCTGCCAAGGGAGCACCAGCGCCAGCCCAGGACACCAAGAAGGGCGGCAAGAAGGGAGGCAAGAAGTAGCAAGCCACTTTGTGAATACTTACTTATACATATGCTATTAGACTCAGTCAGATCCAACCAGACACAGCATTTCCTCTTTGCTTGATGACTGGACTCTGAACGAATGGATATCCAATGAAATGGAGGGGACAGATACCCCTGTTTTCAAGTTTGAAATGCCAGTCGCTTGGTCAGCAAATTTGCTTCCGCTGGTCGTTTGTACTATGCTTTGTTTGCTCAGATTGCTCTTGCAATCTCACAGAAAAAGGGAAATGTATGATGAGCTTTTTGGTCAGTTATAGTGCTACAGTACAGTCGTGCATACTGTACGCACACTTCATGTGCATCGAATAAGATGAACCTGCGGTCTTTCCACGAAAAGGCTGACGTCAGCGACATGGGAGAGAGAACGAATTCGATGTATCGATGTCAATTGCGCTGGAAAAGTGCACATTACTCTGCAAGCGTCAAGCAGAATCGGAGTTGGGATCTCGTAATTGGAATAGTGTTGTTTGATTTGATTGTGATTTTTGTTCGCAAAAGAAAAGAGTTGGACTGCCACAGCTGGACATGGCTGCACTTATTTCTTGCATGCGAACTTATTTCCTAATGTTCGACGCTCAGCTCAGCAGCTCTGTCTGCCTGACTGTTTGCGCGCCAAATGGCCTTTTCGGATGTTTGAGGGCGTACAAGCAAGCACTGACTCAGTCACTTGGAAAATCGGGTTGCTTCTAAGCCGGCGTCATAGACGCGTGCCTTGTGCGACCACTTATGAGAAGGAGGTCTAACGCCTTGAGGCTTTAGCTTTGCTGGCTTTATCAAACGGGAAAATATCGAGCCTTAGAGCTTAGAGCTTTTGACGCAAGAACTTCGAAGGAGGGGGCGTCATCAGGCTCGAATAAGAAGTTGAGAGCGAGAGAGAGAGCTGGATGAGGTCAGTGAAGGTGAGTGGCTGGTGGTGCTGACGCAGCGGCATGCTGCACACTGCATGCTCCATGCTGCTGCGTGTACTGACGTACTTACTGCGCGCTGCATTCACCTCAATGCGCGTGCTTGTGGCATTTTGAAAGGCAAGTCATGCACAAAGGAATCAACGCACACGTGTGGGTTGCATGCATGCATGGTTCATCGATGTTTGTTGGGTTGTCCTGTGTGCGACTGGTCAGGATCCTCCCTCGTTGTAACGGAGATCCCTACTTACTAATACCTTTCTATCCAACATAATCTTTCAAGATTTACTATCGTGTATTTCATTATTAATTTGCCTCTTTTATTAGTCAAACATGCTTGATATCAATGATGCAGGGCATCCTGCACTTCAACTTGAAGCTAACCTGAAAATGAGCGATCTAGATCTAAATATGGACGTATTAGTAAAAGTACGTGTGGCTTGTAGAAGTCCGATCTTTTCGCCCAAATGTTTTTTCGTGCAGTCGCTCGTGCGTGAATCTAGCAAACAAGACTCTTTGAATTGGCTTTTTGCGACTTGCTTCCTCTTTTTTCTTGGTGTTTTTGAGTTTTTCGCACACGTCCTTTCGGAACTTACGGTACTGCACCTGTTTTTAGATCTTCAATCGAGTCGTTTCGAAGATTCCGCTCCTGTTCCTAATGTTCGATTTTGACGTTCAGGCAAATAGCAAAACAACCAGCTAAATATGTGTGAGCAACTCTCACACGATATGAAGTCATGAAGCCACAAGAGGAGGTGTGTGTGGTTCGTTCTATTTGAAGGACTTGAGAGCCATTTCGGCTCTTCTGGTTGGTTGGAAAGGAAACCCGGAAGCCACCAACGCTCGCGCACGCCACTAAAAAGAGAAAGAATGCCACATGCGATGGAGCTTTTATAGAACAAAAAATTGGCAAACAAATCACAAAGCCACGAAAGTATTTACCCCCTTTTTGCGCCATTCGGTGCATTTCCCGCGATACAAATCGAACTCGTCCTAAAAGTGCTATTTTCAGCTCTATGCTTCGATTAAGAAGGGAACTCCACAAGGTTGTTACTCACTTCGCAGTCGCAGTCGCAAAAACCAAAGTACCAGCTCCCACACAATCCATCCTTCCAAAGGAAACTTCCGAGTCAAGCCAGC
This sequence comes from Pythium sp. MPC-2022a, assembly GCA_038050625.1. NCBI lineage: Eukaryota > Oomycota > Peronosporomycetes > Pythiales > Pythiaceae > Pythium > Pythium sp. MPC-2022a. Next base: position 38,853 of record JALBZB010000013.1, read on the forward strand.
AGCAGCTCCATACACAAGACTGAGCTTGCTGTCCGGCGAGAGGCTGCTGCTTTCTTTCCACCATTCCCCAATTTTCCTGCTCGCGGAGAATCCATCGCCTCAAGAGACAGACCAATACGAAGAGCTCCTCCATATCCACCAGAGCCAGAACTGGTTGCTGCCTTCAGTATCCATCCAGTCATCTCCATCCAGTCATCCATCACTGCTGGATGCTTGCCCATTGCTAAAGAGCGCCACCGCCAACCTTTCCTCAGCTGGCGCCATCCACGTATCCCCCCTTCATTACAACAGCACCACCCAACCAATCAACCACCTTGACAACTACAACACAACAAATCAAGATGAGCGACACCATTGAGCAAGTGGACGACATCGCGTCGCAGCTTCTCCCGGAAGATTCTGAGAAGGAAGAGATGAGCGTGCGCGAGATGGAGACGCTCACGAACGTAGCCAAGCGCATGACCGAGTCGCTGTTGGAAGCCACGGACTTGCTCGGCGGGATCCCCTGGTGCCTCGTGCACGAGAAGCACGGCATCTCGCTCTTTCGCGCCGATGTGGGCAACAACGTGCCCTGCAACGTGCACGCGGTCTGCAAGGTCACGTGCGAGATCGAGGACGTCGCCGAGTCCATGATCACCAGCACGACCGAGTCGTACACCAAGATGATGGAGTTGCTCTCGTCCGACTTCATCGAAGGCGCCGTGATCCAGAACATCGTCGAGCCCACGGAACTCAACCCGCACCGGTACGTGGCGCTCAAGTGGGCGGCGTTTAAGAGCTCGAGCAAGTTCACGAAAGACCGGGACTTCATCATCCTCGAGTACGTGGATATGATCGAGGATGACCAGGGCCAGAAGATCGCGTTCCGCGTCATGGAGTCCGTCGCCGTGCCCAAGGGCTCCAGGTACGCCGAGTCGTCCAAGTACACGCGCGACATCGTGCCGCTCATGGGCTTCATGTACCACACCACGAAGAAGCCCGGCGAGCTGCGCATGACGTACACGTGTAACTTTGACAACGGCGACCTGCCCGCGTGGGCGGCCAACTCGGCGATCCAGTCCCACGTCGAAAAGTGCATCAACGGCATCCTCAAGTACATCGAGACGTTCCGCGCCAAGAAAGAGACGATCGTGCTCCCGCAACAGGTCATGTCCATGTGCGAGCAAGACCACTGCAAAGTCTGCGAGCGCAACTTTTGTGTGCTGCGGCGCCGCTACAACTGCCTCAAGTGCGGCGAAGTGATCTGCAGTAGCTGCAGCCGGATCCGCTGCGCGCTCGTGCCCGAGCACGGCGAGCGCCAGCTGCGTGTGTGCACGGCCTGCGTGCTGGAAGTGCGCCGCACGTCGCGGTTCGCGACCGACTCGCCGCAGTCGGCGCCGTCTTCTTCGTCCTCCACCTCCACGCAGAACGCTCGGTCGCCGAGTTCACCTGGGAAGTCGGGTCAGATCGCGCGTACCCAGAGCTTCTCAAATGGCAAGCGTCGCTCCTACGACGACCTTTTGGAGCCTGTGCGCAACCGCCTGATCGAGCACAAGACTTTTTCGTCGAGTCCGGAGATTGTTGAGATCCCTAAAGCCAATTTCCCACTGCGGTCACTGAGTGATGGCTTCGTCATGCGCAAGGGCAACTTCTTCACGTCGCGCCGTCGCGGCAGTCCCGCGGACCTGGCGATCTCCATCGAAGCGTTCCGCCACCACCAGCAGCGCATGGCGAGCAGCGACCAGGAGCCCGAGGACGGCGACCTCACGGACACGGAGGAGTCGCTGCGGCAGTTCGAGTACTTCTCGGCATCGGCGCAGACCGACTCGGAGGCGTCGGCGTCGTCGAACAGCCCGACGTCTTCCCAGTCGCCCTCGCGCTCGTCCAGGCAACAGTACACAGAGATCAGCCTTCTGTCACCGCTGCAAGCCACGCAGCCGCTGATTGAAGAAGGCATCCGAGGCCGAAAGTACCACGCTTTCGAATCAAAGATTGCCCAGCACAACAATGGCAATGGCTACTCGTTCCCGACGATGAACCCGGAGACGAAGGCCAAGCTGGACGCCGCGATCCAGCGCTCGCAGAACATCATCGACGACGCCGCGTACGCCAACAACCTCGCACAGCACGCGCGCAAGCTGTCGCACCACCGCATCCTCGCGCTCCAATGGGAGCATGAAGTCATGGCGCCGGTTAACAACAACAACAACGGCAACAATCAGTACGAGCCCCGCAAGACGCGCCACGCGATCGTGCAGTCGGCCACCGTCGGCACCACGCTCTACGACAGTTGCGAAGAAATGGACCAGCAGGTCGTGGTGCTCACGCACGCCATGGAGCAAGTGAGCTACAACGGCAACCAAATCACGGACGCGAGCTTGCGTCGCCACAACAACAACCAGAGTGTGAGTGGTGGACAGCGTGAGAAAGTACGCTCCACTCGCCACCGCAGCCACCACAACCACCACCACAGCAGCAGCAATGAACCGTCGTCCATGGGCGAGATCACCACGAGCTATCGGTAGATTGGTGCATGGCTGAGTTGTGTGACGTGACGTGACGGCGTACCTTCTGTATGTTAGTATTAGGAAGAAGAAAGAGGTCAACGAAAAGCAGTAGCCAGCCTCTGGGGAGAGAGTGAGGAGTGATGAATGTGTCTGTATTATTACTGTGTCAGTACTATTGGTCGACGAAGACGGAAAGCGAAGCAAGAAGAGAAGAGCAAGTTAATCTATAAGCCGAGAGAGAGAGAGAGCAAAGCGAGAATCAATATAAAGTGTATCCATCTATCAAACGAGCTGCTCTCACTTCCATTTCTAGTCTTGCGACAACAGGATGTCGACCACCAGACTTCGGTTCACTTCCATCCATTCAAATGGAGCTCTTCGATCCAAGTTGAAGTTGACCAGGAGCCCCATGCACTCGTTCACAATGAGCTCAAGACACTTGAGCTTTTCGTGTGGGGTAAAAAAATCGTGTTGTATTAGATTGGCGTCAGAGGACTTGGTCAGTCCATGACTACCGACTCAGCAAATGATGACCTTCGCCACACAGGCTGCTCGTTTATTCGCGCTTGCCGTTGTACAGGCTCTTGGTGTAGTCTGGGAAGCGGATGAACGGTGGGAACTCGTTGCCGCCCTTGCCGTCCGTGTACACGTCACGGAACGCGGTGGCCTCCTCTGGGCGGCCGGACGCCTTGGCCTCCTTCGTGGCCTTGACCACCTCGGCGCGCACCTCCTTCTCGATCTCCTTGATCTCGTCGGCGGTCGCCAGGCTGTGCTCTAGCAAGCGTTTCTTCACGCTCTCGATCGGGTCGCGCGACGCGCGCATCTGCGAAATCTCGTCGCGGTTGCGGTACGTCACACCAGGGTCCGACATCGAGTGGCCGTGGTAGCGGTACGTGCTCATCTCGACGTAGATCGGACCGTTGCCTTCGCCGCACCACTTCTTCAGGAAGCGCGCGCACTCGCGCACCGCGAGCACGTCGTTGCCGTCGCACCAGATACCTGGGATCTTGTTGCCCATGGTGTAGTACTCCGTGTTCGACGACGAGCGCTCCGCGGACGTGCCCATGCCGTAGTGGTTGTTCTCAATGCAGAAGATGGCTGGCAGCTTCCAGAGCGCGGCCATGTTCGCGGCTTCCCAGATCTGGCCCTGGTTCGCGGCACCGTCGCCGTACATGGAGATCGAGCACGGCATCAAGCCCTCGCCCTTGTGGTTGTACTTGCTCGCGAAAGCAAGACCCACGCCGACTGGCACCTGGGCACCGACGATACCCTGGCCGCCGTAGAAGTTCTCCTTCTTGTTGTAGAAGTGCATCGAGCCACCCTTGCCGTTCACCGCACCGGACGCCGTGCCGAAAAGCTCACCGAGCACCTGCTTCACAGTGCCGCCACGCGCGAGCATGGTGCAGTGGTTGCGGTACGAAGTGATCCACGAGTCCTTGCGGTCGAGCGCGGCTTCGACGCCGGTCGCGACGGCCTCTTGGCCATCGTACAAGTGGCAGAAACCACGGATGGTACGCGCCTTGTATTCGTTGTCGCACGTAATCTCCATGCGGCGCATGGTGTACATGAGGCGGTAGAAGCTCAGCAGCTCCTCGCGGTTTGCGTAGCCAAAGTTCTGCGGGCCTTCCTCAAGGTCTACATACGCACACAATAACAAACACATCATGAATCACTGTGGTTCATACGCGACAGATCCATCAATCAATCTCGTTATTCATTACGTACTGTGGAGCTTGAACGGCTGCGTGAACTCGAACTTGACATCGCCGCTGGCGGCGGCGCTGAATGCGCGCGAGGAGGAGGCGGCAGCAGCCTTGTGGGCGCGCGCAAAGGCGCCGGCGGACTGGCGCAACATCTCTCTGTCTCTAGGAGGGAGATCGGGGAGCTCTCTTTCTTGCTTGCGGCTTGCGAGGAAGAACGAATTCTGCTTCGGTCCAAACGGAGCGTGTGGTGGCCGCAAAACGGGTGCTTGGGGGGGAGGCACGCTGGGTGAGGGGGAAGGGGATGGACGTACCTCCCGCATCCGACTAGGTACGAATCCTCATGACGTCATCTCATCATCCATTGAAAAAGTGTGCCAGTTGCGTACACTATGTGTACGTGTCATGGGGGTGTTCCGTACACATCAGAGAGATCCGTGTTTTGCTTTGGTATGAGAGGCTTGGTCCGTTGTGGTAAACCTTTCGCTAAACATTTTCTCCACACCTGTAGCCTATAGCCACTGTTTCACTGAGCTGCATTTGATGCACCTTTCAAGACTTCATTGCAGAGCTCGAGCAAGTGTGCTTTGCTCTGGAGCAAAAGTTGCAAACTGCGTACACTCAGTGTACCGACAGTTGGGCAATGAGAGCCACACTCTGTTTGGACGTGCGCATCACCCTGTGACAGACAGCATGACCTATCAAAAAACGAGGATCTGTCCTAAAAAGAAGTACTGAAACAAGGATATATCCCCATTTTGCGTTAGAATCGTGATAAAATAGTGTGCGTCACATGAAAATTATTGGTTGCTACCAAGAAACTCAAGAGTTCTGATACTAGTAAGCAACAAGCCACAAGACATCTCACTTTGGTCGCGACGTCTACCAACTATTGGGATTGCTACGAGGCCAATGCGCTGACAACGCAGCGTCTGTTATTTCATTTTCCAAAGCGCCCCAATTTGCAGCCTCTTCTTCTTCCCTGTGTGTTAGCTCCGCATGGTTGAACGACTTGCTTTTTCTTTTGATTCTTGGTTCTCGCTTAAGCCTTCTTGGCTCGGATGTTCACTTTGCCTTTCTTGAAGCGGAAGTACGCCATCACGGCAGCGGTCACGCTGAACGAGTACCTACAAATAACAAATTGTTCACATCGAGCAGCATCAGCATGAGCAGCTCCAATCCTCAACCCATCAAACCTCCTGCAAAAAACTTACCAGGTCGCAGCATAGCCTGCGTGCTTGGACGGCGTCATGTAGAACTCCTTGTAGTTCTGGACCTTCTTGCGCAGCGGATGCGCAAAGGACGCCTCCGCCTTGTCGCCTTCGTCGGCTACCAAGATGTGACAAGCACATACAACATAGGTAAGAAACAATTTTATCAAACAGCAGCGAACAGCAAAAATGAAGATACAACAACGTACCCAGCGCGTCCAGAATGACAGGAAGCAGCTCGCCTTCAATGCCCATCGCGCGCGCGAGCTCTTCGTGTTGTAGGTAGAAGAACTGGCGGTTCTTCACGTCGTTGTCCGGCGTGAAGTTCCCTTTCTACACGACAGAGATCACACAGGAATACAAACTTTAAGTGTGACTCTCTGATGCTACTACCGTAGCCACTGAGCCACTGACAAAGTTGTTTACACACGCACCTCTTCGCCGTGACGAAGTACGCCGACAAGCGAGATCTCGTCATGCTCTTCCTTGTTGGCGCTCGCCATGTGCTGATCCAACAGCTTGCGCGGGAGCCACCCGCGGTTCACGATCACGGGGGTCCCGTCATCACGCTCGAGCAGCGAGTAGAGGTAGCCGCCGGACTTTGGGGTCGCGACGTTGTCGGTCGACTCGGCTGGTGCGGAGCGAGGGTCTACGATAATAACACACACACGAAGTCGCTTCATTAGGAACCAGCACTTGGGTTGTCTAACCAACAGCACAATCCACATGGTAGCAATATGCAATACGACTCGGTGCTTACAGAGGTAGTAGGTACTGTCAGGCTTGAACTTGCCCGTGACGCGAAGCTGACGGTACTCAATGTCGTCCCTACATTTCCCTCACATTGATTGTTCACAATGCACAACGCAGTTAGTCAAATAGAAAGCTAAACGATAGTCGTACTTGTTGCAGAAATTTGCTCATAAGAAACGCACACTTTGCCTCGTGCGGACGCATCCTTCGGCAGCGCCACTGGAGCTTCGTGCAGCTCGCGCTCACGCTCTTCCATCAGATCCACTTTCCAGAAGTAGCGTTGGGTCTGTGAGTGCCACGCATACATAGGAAGTGATAGCATCATGAGTCATTAATGCGCAAACAAGTAGTGTTGTTGCTCGCGCAGCTCTCTCGCGTGCTAGCTGCATGACAAAGCGCCTGCACGAATCACTTACCTGCCACGTGCCCAAGTACGCTGTCGTCGCCACCTAAACGCACGCAACCAAAAGCCACCATCATGCACATCCACACGCAGAATACGTAATTGACATCAGTGTGTGCATCTCAGAGCCCATCGCCTGCTTCCGCCCATTGACTATCACGTACGACTGCAGAGAACACGGCGATGCCAGCGTAGCGGGAGAAATCGCTCTCTTCGGCTTTGCCTCCGGCTGCTTTGCGCGCGTTGGCAGCCGCAGCTGCTGCTGTTTCATGCGGTGCTGATGAGGAAGACGCCAGACGTAGTTGCTGCTGCTGGAGCACACACGCGCGGAGCGCTTGCGCCTTGCGGCATTGACGTGCGAGCATCATGACGATCGCGGCGAGCCAACACAAATTGGAGATGATGTCGATCAGCTGTCGAAGTGGTAGTCTTGAGTCTGGGGTGGGATTTCCGTTAAAAACGGCAAGCTTCTCTAAAAGTCGGTGGTTTGAATGCAACAGCAAATGTGTCAGAAAGCCTTTTGTCCCAAGCGCTGTGAATGAATTGGCGAACAATTGGGCTGACCGACTGCAAAGCAAAAGCGACAGAAGAGGAAGAGCATGACGATCGCGGACGCCGAAGGCCACGTGCTGGGCAACTTCCATGCGTACTACAGCTTCAACCCCGTAGACGAGCGACTGCGCTTCATGGACGTGGCTACCAGCAACGCCGTGCGTCAGGCGCTGCTCGCGCTCAGCGACGCAGCCGCACAGAAAGCTGACGAGAGCGGCGATGAAAACGGGGACGACAAGAAGAAGAATGATGGTGATGCTGGTAGCAGCGGCAGTACAACTGTGATCGACATTGGCTGTAACGAGGGCGATCTTACTATTGGGCTTTACGAGGCGCTCAACAAAGGCTCGCGGTATGGAGGCAGCAGCGCTGGCGCCAGCGTCATGTCGGAGGACGTCGCCATGTTTGACGCGAACAGCACGAGTGTGCTGAACGACATGCTGCAGAAGGAGAAGAAGCGCATGGAGTTTGTCATGAACGACGAGGGTGGAACCAGTCATCGCAAGCACTTTGCGTGTGAAGTGCACATCGATGGCGAGTGCGTTGGCAAGGGCGAGGGCGTGTCGAAGAAAGTGGCAAAGGCGAAAGCCGCCGAGGCAGCGATCCAGGTGCTGCGGAGTCGACAACCTGCTGTGAGTGTGAATGAGGAAGATAGTACCGTCACCGATAGCAGTAATAGCGCTCCGGTAGACGCTCAAGCAGAAACTTCAGCAACAGAGCCTGCTGCTGCCGAAGAGAAAGAAGAAGACGACAACGACAAACAGGAGCAGAGTGTCCAGTTCGAAAAGCGCAAGAAGCTCTTCGTGCTCGGTGTGGATATCGACGAGGTGCTGATTAAAAGAGCAGCTACAAAACCCGTGAGCCTTTTCGATGGTGACGTCGTACAGTTCCGCCAGGCAGACGTGAGTGAGCCGTCTTTCGATGATGCGATCCGCTCGTTCCTGGAGCTGGCGAAGCGCTCGCCGTCCCAGCGCCAGTTCGACCTCGTGACGTGCTTCAGTGTGACCATGTGGATCCACCTGAACAAAGGCGACGACGGGCTTTGGAAGTTCCTCGACCGCGTGTGCGAGATGGCCAACCACCTGATCATTGAGCCGCAGCCTTGGAAGTGCTATCGGTAAGTCAGTGCCTCTTTGTAATAACTGTATTGTGTTGGAGGGTTTGGCTGATCTTGTTGCATTTCGTAATGTGACAGCAACGCGCAAAAGCGATTGAGCCGCATGCGCGTGGAGATCCCGGCGTCGTTTCGCGAAATCCAAGTACGCCAGGACGTCGTGGAGCGCATCGACGCGTTCCTGCTGGACGCAGGTCGCTTCCGCTTCAAGGCGCAGCTGGGCAAGACCAACTGGTCGAGACCCGTCATGCTCTACAGCCGCACGCAGATCCCCGGAGTCGTCTACGCTAATCGATCATAAGCTAAAGTCCTGTTGGTAGTTGTGATGCATACGAAATACATGATACGCGAGCAATAGTGATGATAATTGTGGTTGTGAATGCAACTCTACGTTTGCCGTGGTTGATTGGCATCGCACACGTCGCAAATTTTTAGTCAAGTAGTCCACTTTTATTAACAGATGTAGGTTAAATAACAGGTGGTACGTAGCTGTAGCTGTAGCTTCTCGCTGGAACGAGCGAGCTTACGAGCTCGCATCACTGCGGGATTTAACAGCTCGAAGCAACAATGGACGTGCTGCTGACCCCCATGCGCGCCGCGATCTCCACGAGCGCCGAGGAGGTCGCGGACGTGCGCATGGACGCGCTCTTCGCGACCGCGCTGCTCTTCTCGATCGTGGTGATCCCGCCGCTGCTGCGCATCCGCATGATGTACACGGTCTGCTGGCTGCTCTTCACGGCCGCCACGCACTTTGTGATCCGGTCGGAGGCCGCGCTTGGCATCGCCACCACCATGGGCATCACGATCATGGTGGGCTGGTACACGCTGCGTGTGTTTGATCGATACGCGTTCACGGCGGTGATGAACGGCTGGCTGGGCGTGTGGGCGGGCTCACCGGCGCTCGGGTTCCTGTGCCGCGTGGGCGACTTCATGATCCACCTGCTGCTGCCAATGATCCTCATATCGTGCTACCTGCCACTCGTGCGCGTCTGGATGTGCATTCCAGCGTTGATGTGAGTATAGAATGCTCTGGGATCGTGGACACTCGCTTCTTTCGTATGGACAGCTGTTAATGATGGGTGTGTGTGGCTGGTGTTCGTTGTCTGCAGCTCTTCGCGCCTGTGGGGTCACTTCGTGGTCGGCGGCGGCATGTTCCCAAAGGCTGACCATGTGTACCGCTTCTTGCCCCCACGCTCGCAGCATTTCTGGAACGCGGCGTACAAGATGGAGCTGCTGCTGAACCTGTTCGTCCCGCTCTTCTGTGTCCTAGCACACCAGGTAGGCATCTACGACAGTCTCGTCGCGTGACTTGTTTGTTAAACAGAGATCGGCAGAGCGTGGCATCACTCGCGCTCACGATTGTTTGCATTTTTCATGCTGTGTGTGCATTAGTGGTTCATTGCTTGGGCGTGCTTGCCTCGGTTTGGAGGTAATTAACAAGGAGCAAGCTATCTAATGCAGCATCTCTTCTCATATCTTACTCTGTAGCGCTCGTTCTGGGTCTACGTTGCGACGGCGCTCGCTGGCGGCGTGCTCTTCGGTCTTCAGTTGGTGCGCTCACTGTCGCTCCCGAAGCTCCGTGAGAATGCAAAGAAGATCATGTGTAGACTCCTGTCCAGTGGCGGCATTCAACCATCTGTGGTGTGTACCTCATTTACCAAGTTCTCGCTGTCCACCCCTCTATTACTTTGACCTGACAGACCTTAACTTTGTGTATTATACTACGGCAATAGGACTTTGTGGTTCGTGACGACTCGTTCTGGCTCGACTGGATGAGCGACGGACTTGTCGCGATCGGCGAATCGTACGTCGGCGGCCTCTGGGGGATCAACGCGTCCAAGTCCCTGGACGAAGTGATCGCTGCACTGATGACGATCCCCATGGAGGCGCGGCAGGAAATGTATCGCTCGTGGAGCGCTCGCATCGTCGCGTTGGCAGCGCGCCTATTCAACTACGCACCGTCATCCGTGGGTCTGATCGTCGGCGCCGCCTCAGAGCAGTTTGATCTCTGCCCGAAATTCCGACGCGACTACATGGACAAGTACTTGCACCAGGGCTTTGGGCTCTGGGGCGAAGGGGTCACCAACATCGAGGTGAGTACATGTGTGCAGTTCTTATTGGTTATGGTTGCAAATGAAAGTTTTGCTCACAAGGAGTGTATTGTGTGTGTTTTCAGGAAGCGCAAGCCCGGAAGCTCGCCAGTATCGATGAGAAGCTCCAGCTGGAGGTAGGGTGTAAATTGCACTCTTGTGTAGTGTGGTTATGGATTGTCCGAGTTCTAATGTTCTCTGTCTGATTTATATACATTGTGCAGGCGGGACACTGCGTTTTGGACTTGAGCATTGGCTCCTGGGGTGGCATTGGCTGCTACCTGGCGGAGAAGCACGACAACATCACCGTCGTCTCGGTGCTCTCGTCAATCCAGGAGTTCGTCCACGCGAAGAAGTTTGCGCGCGAGCTCGGCGTCTTTGACCAGATGGAGTTCATCCTCGCTGACACCCCTGAGAAGGTACATGGTACCGAGTTTGTCTACCTTGGCTTGCATTCGGTCGTTGCTAATCTGAATGTCCACTTATGCTCTCTCTATAAATCTGATTGTAGCTGTTGACAACGCTGAGCGGCTTTCGGGCCTCGATTTTTGACCGCATCGTCTGCAGCGGCGTGGTCGAAGCGCTCCTGGACGCGCAAAAGCTGCGCTTCTTGCGCACAATCAAGCGCATCCAGAAGTCCCACGCCGTGATGGTGCTCGAGTTCATCGCGTGCTCGGTGGCGCGCACGTCGACCCACGGCTGGAACAACAAGTACGTGAACAGCTCGTTCCCGTGCTACCCGGTCACGCTCAACCATTTCCGCATGCTCGTGAGCGAGTGCGCGTTCACGATCCACGAGATCGCGGCGTACTCGCAGCACTACGAGCACACGTTCCTGGATTGGCACCGCCGCTTCCAAGCGCGATGGAATGAGGACGACGAGGCCCAGCAGCACCAGCAGCAACGTCAGCTGCAGCTTCAGGGACGGCGCCTAGGACGCCTCAGCTCCACGGGCGGCTCGGTCGACTCTGAGACCCGCGCGCTCGACCGCAACCGCACGCTGCCCGAGTCGTTTAAGCGTACGTGGGAGTTCTACCTGCTGCACTCGGCGGCGTGCTTCCGCGCGCAGGCGCTGCAAGTGTTCCAAGTCCAGATGTCCTGAGTCTGGGTGATTGGTGCGCGATCCGAAGGCTTTGGCATGGAAAGAGAGCGACTGATAGGGGAGACAGCATCAGTGCTAATACATAGTACACAGCAGACTCGACGGATTCATGAGCTCCGAAAACTTCCTTCGAGTTGTTCACGAGAAATACAGTGCGCCTTATAATTATACGGACACTTGATTTTTTGAAAAAATGGCCAAAAATTAGGCTAGAAAGCTTTCGTTGCATTCAAACGATGCGCAGAACAGAGCTTTATCAGCACCCAAAACGTGAGCTTATGAATCGCTACCAAAACATCACACGTTCAGACTATCATTTTTGACAGGGTATGAAAAGAATGGGACGGCGCGGTAAGATTTGGTAAAAATGTATTTACGCTCCGCTTTTGACGCTGCAAAATTGTTGGTTATGCTGATCACAATTAGGTGACACGTGCCACTAATTTTCAGCGCCATTCATTTCGAATTACCATGCCGAGGGGAACAGAGCTGAGTGAGGTAGAGCGGCAGCGGATGCTGGACTTTCAAAAGCTCGGATACTCAATCCGATGGAGCGTAAGTGATGTCAAACGAAGCGATAGCGTGATCCAGCCGTTTCTTGCGTCTCCAAGCACCTACGGTGTCTCGAAGTGCCCTAGAAGGCCTTCCGAGTTGACCAATCGACAAGAAAGGCTGCTCCTTCATGAAGCATCACAAAGAAAAAGAGCACCCGGCAGTTCAAAAACGTGCTCGACCTGCCACTTCACCTTTCCTCCGTTTAGCGCCTTTTGAAGAAAGCGAGCCACCTCGAGTACAAGAAGCGCCTTGCTGTCCCGCTGTTGACCAGGTCCCACATCAATGTACGACTTTTGTGGGCACAAGACAAGGCCAACTACGGCGACCTCTGGAACACTGTTGTGTTTTCGGATGAAAAGGAGTGGAACCTGGACGACCCCAATGGCCACCAGTACTATTGGCATGACACACGCAAAAAAGAAAAGTACTACAAGAATCGACATTCGGGTGGCGGTTCTATGGTGGTTTGGACTGCGTTTTCGATAAACGGCAAGAGCGGCATTGGCTTCTTGGACGGCACCCAAGATTCGACTGCATATTGCGCCACGCTCCGTAAGTACTTGCTCCCATTCCTAGCAGCAAACCATCCTGATGGCCACATATTTCAACAGGATAACTCCCTAATCCACATTTCGAGGGAGACGAAGCGAGCGATTTTGGAGTTGGGTCTGAACGTCATGGCGTGGCCATCAAAATCCCCGGATCTCAACCCAATTGAAAACCTGTGGGAAGTTCTCGCGCGTGCCGTTTACAATGAATGTCAGCGGTTTGACACGAAGGAAGAGCTCAAGTCTACTATTATCCGAGGTTGAGCCACTGTGACCAGCGATTTGATGAACGCACTTGTCCAGTCGATGCCAAACCGCTGTTAGCAAGTTACCGAACGCATGGACGCATATACTACGTATTAGATCGCAGTCGAAGCTTCATTAACGTTCTTGTTACCAATCTTACCGCGCCGTCCCATTCTTTTCATACCCTGTCAAAAATGATAGTCTGAACGTGTGATGTTTTGGTAGCGATTCATAAGCTCACGTTTTGGGTGCTGATAAAGCTCTGTTCTGCGCATCGTTTGAATGCAACGAAAGCTTTCTAGCCTAATTTTTGGCCATTTTTTCAAAAAATCAAGTGTCCGTATAATTATAAGGTGCACTGTATGCTAAACCCGCATAAGGTTTGTTAATATAGGTTGTATCCTTTCAAAATGTTATTTTTCTCAAAGGGTAAAATGTGGTTTGTTGTTTTGAACTCAAAAGTGTTGGTTTTAAAAGTATACTTTTGCATTGGATTTCGTATTTGAAAGCCTCTTACTTTATTCAAGACGAATTGCCGCCTGCATTCATGCTGGGAGCTTTGTGGCAATAGAGAGCAAAGACACAATAGGCAACAATGGCGTCTCCAAGCAGCGGTAGCTCTGACACTGTGTGCGAGTGGGAGAAGTTCGTGGACGACGACACCAAGACGCCGTACTACTACAACAAGCACACGGGTGAGTCGTCGTGGGACGTACCAGAGGGCTTCGTTGAGCAGGAGACAGCTGAAAAGCAGCATGCAGACGCTTCCAATCGCCCGCCAAAGTGGCGCAAGTTCATGGACGAGAGCGCGGGGAAGGCGTACTACTACGACGAAGCGAACGAAGTGACGCAGTGGGAGGAGCCCGAGGGATTTGTTGACAACGCGTCAGGTGCGTTACTGATCGTAGGTTTTGCGCTGGTCTGGTTGTACTAGTGGTCGGATCGTCGTCATCATGCTAATTCATCTGTTGTGTTGATCATGCATATCTCTTGTCCTATCTGCTACTGTAGACGATGATGACAATGATGAAGGCAAAGAAAACACGGACGAAGATTCGGAAGATGAAGAGCGCGCGCCTGTACGAGAGCCGCTAGTGGAGGAGCCAGAGGCCGAGCAGCAGCAGCAGCAAGACTGCGAGAAGTCATCGAATGGAGCTGACGTCAAGGCAGAAGAACAGGCTGCTGGTGCTGATAATGCAGCGCCTGTCAAAGCAGATGCTCCGTCTGAAAGTGAAGCTGCACCAAAGTCGCCCACCACTCAACCGAGTTGGGTGAAGCACATGGACCGCGCGAGTGGGAAACCCTACTACCACGACACCGTGAGTGGCAAGACTCAGTGGGAGGAGCCCGCTGGTTTCGTGGACGCACCGCCCATGTCAGCCGTCGCAGCAGAGTACCAGGCACACTTGAACCGCGTGCGCACCGAGCGACTGACGCGCGTGACGCAGCAAGTGCTGGACCCGACAGGCAGTCTCGGTCGCTTGAATGCGATCCTCGATGGAATCACTCCAAGCGGCGGTGTGACAGCAGCAACGGCTAAAGCAATGGAGGGCGGTGAAGATGGCGAAGCATCTGCAATGGCGTTGCCAGCAACTACTGGAGTCCCAAGAGCCGAGTGGCAGCAGCACGTGGACCCGCACACACAGCGCTTCTACTACCACAACGTCGTCACTGGTGAGACGCAGTGGCAGAAACCAGATGCGCCGGTCGTCTCAGGGGTGAGTTGTGCATGTTCTCAGTGCCATGTTTGCTATGCAGCCTGGTTCTTGACACCCTGTGTGCGTTTGTTTTCTCTCTACAGCTGGCAGACTGGGTGCCACCGGAAGTCGCCGACCCAGCGCAGGACGCGGTGAACCGCAAGACCGTGTCGGGGGTCAACTACGCCGCGAAGGCCAAGTTTAATCGCATCACGGGCAAGTACGAGCAGTTTGGTGACGACGAGTACTGGCAGACCCAGGGCGTGGCGGCGGACCGAGCGGGGCGCCAGATGAGCCACTTCTTCAACATGACGGACCTGGAGAAGAACCGCGAAGAGGCCAAGGTGCTCAAGGAGAAGCTCAAGCGCAAGAACATCGACTGGAAGAAGGTCGCGGCTGAGAAGAAAGCCAAGAAGCTCAAGCAGAAGAACGAGTGGATGTACCAGGACTAGTCAGCCGCAGGTGTTGTGCTTGTTTTCTCCTCTTTTTTTAAATTAATAGAGTGTGCATGAATGGAATGAACTACTGAGCTGTTGGGGCTTCGGGATGTTACTCTACAACGTACTCCTCTTCCTCCTCCTCGTTGTCGCTGTAGCGCTGCGCTGGTGCCGAGTGGGACTGCGTTCGTTGCTGCTGCGAGCCGTTTTTACTGTGAGTTGGTAGATGAAATAAAGCATAACAATGCATCAAGAGGTGTTAATAAACGAACGATAAAGGCATGTGAGGTTGATAGATAGACACCAAGGACACGTACCGGCGAGCGATGAGCACTTCCATCTCCACGTCACGCTCAAGATTGCTGAACGAGAGCTTTTGCGGACAACCTGTGAGAGCCGAACAAAAGAGCAACACGTTAAATACAAGATAATAGGAGAGTGTTTGGTGAATGTGTGCTTGTGTGAGTGGTCGTACCGGCGACGGGGCACTTTTTACTTCGCTGCAGGTGCGCGCGAATGCCTTGCTCCGAGTACGTGTGGTTGCAGCTCGGGCTGTTCAATTAAATGAATGACAATGGGCGCAGATCAGTACAGTTGTGTATAGTAAATAGAAGTAGAATGATGCACAGCGCCTCGTACTTTCGCAGCGGCTTCTCCATCTCAAGCTGGGTCACGGGGCAGATCATGCTGCGCGAGCTCTCGCTCTCTTGGAACACCACGTCTTCATCTCCGTCTTGCTCCAGTTCGATCTATTACGTAGACAGCATGCACACACATGGGTAAGTACATTTTTGAAGCCTCTTGCACCATACACACACACTGGCTGACAAGGGTAACGTACGCCAGCCTTTTCGCAGAAGCGCTTGTAGAACTCGTGCTTGGTGACGTTGATCTTGGGCTCGACGAGGCTATCATCGATCATTTTCTCGATCGCCGCCGGGTCAATCTCACCGCTCTCGATCAGCGTTTCCATCTTCTCGAGCGTCTGCTTGTAGCATGCGATCTGCGCCTCGAGTACCGCGAACTCGCGCGTGGTCTCCTCAAGTCCACCCAGATACTCCTGGTCGTCAAAGTCCTTGAGCATCGCGGCGTTGTTGCAGAGCGAGTCGACGCCCTCGATCGTATACTTGAGTACCTCGAAGTTCTGCTTCTTCGCGGCGTAGAGCGCCATCTTGAGTGCACCGGGAAGCGCGCGCTTGATGTTGACCTCCAGCTCCTCGTCCATGGCTTTCTTATGTCTGTTGTTGCGTCAATCAAACGCTTGTTGTGAAAATGCTCCATGTTGCTTGGCGCCAAAATGGTGTGGCGTCATTAGGAAGGCTCTCGGTGATTTAGCCTATAAACTGAGTGATTGCTGGTTACGTTACACCCCTAATTCAAATTAAATCCTAATTTTGCGCTTAATAAGATTTTGTTACTGAAAACATAACTCAGAGGTTACACAGCTCTAAAACCGCAATCACCCTCTCTTAAAAATGATCCTTCGATAATTTCACTATCGGGATATTCCTATTTGAGAAATTTCCACGAATCCTCTTTAATAGGAGGCTCTCTTGACGTTTGTATTGAATATATGGGTAAATTTGATCGCGGAAATTTTGTGGATTACGTCCAAATTTCCACGATCAAATTTACCCATACATTCAATACAAACGTCAAGAGAGCCTCCTATTAAAGAGGATTCGTGGAAATTTTTTGAAATGCCTCACTCGAACGTAACCTTTAAATTGTTAAAAGATTATTTTAATAATTTAAAGATTCACGTAAATTACTTTGATCTCGAACTTCACACAAGAAGAAAAAGAAAGCTCCCCAAGACAACAGCAAAAGCAAGAAGCAAGAAAGCGACAATAATGGCGTTCGATGCAGCTGGCGCGTCGAGCCTCGAGCAGTTCACGCTGCTCGCCAAGAACGCGCGCGGCCGGGCGTGCGTGGCGCTCGTGCAGCAGGTGCTCACCAACAAGAAACTCTTCGTGTTCCGAGAGCTACTCGACATGCCGAACGTCGAGGCGCTGCAGAACACGGAGAATTGCGGGTACTACGAGCTGCTCCGGATCTTCTGCTTTGGAACCTACGGGGACTACCTCGGTGCGTTTGTTTGACGTGGGGATGGTAGTGGTCGCTTGCATGTGTGTGTGCTGTGCTTTTCAGCTGACTTGTGTGTGCGTTTCTTGAATACAGCGCGAAAGGACGAGCTGCCAGCGCTAACCCCACAGCAGGTCCAGAAGCTCCGAAAGCTCACAGTCGTGAGCCTCGCGCACAGATACAAAGTACGCCTTGCTGCTCACGTCACGTATGAGGCTTGTGTCATGCGTATATGGTGATGGCAGAGGACACAGTATCTGACTGTGTGTGTGTGTGTGTGTTGCAGCTGGTGCCGTACGACGTGCTCATGGAAGGACTGGATGTACCCACTGTGCGAGAGCTCGAGGACATTCTGATCGAAACTATTTACTCGGTGAGTGACTCATTTGATCCATCGCATGCCTTGCAGCACTGCACGCCTCTAATCACTGTGGTTGCTATATCATTTGCTTCACGCAGGGTCTTGTCCAAGGCAAGTTGGACCAGAAGTCCCGCTCGTTTGTCGTCAAGTACGCGGTCGGACGAGACACCCAGAACGAAGACATCGACAGCATGATCGCGAAGCTCACCAGCTGGTATGATTGTCCACATGGGTCCGTGTTTGCCTCTCTCTTGTGATCTGTCGCGTTTAACAACGTGCATTGCTGTGTTCTTCACGACGTGAATAGGAAAACCGAGTCGTCTAGTATTCGCACCAAGATCAACGACATCCTGATGTACGATTCACTCTCCACTTCTCCTTGTCTGACTGTTTCTTCTAAACTATTGCTTGCGAACCAGCCTCTGACTCTGATTTGCTTATTGCTTTTGTTTGTTGCTACAGTCATGCTGAGAACCTAGCCGAGAACGAGAAGGCTCGCGACGAGTCGATCTGCAACAAGATCGCGTCTCGAGTAAACAGCGACCGCGGGAAGCTCTACCCAGGCGGAGCTCCCGGCTACCGTCCAAACGATGACTTTGGCATGTTCCCGGAGAGCGGCGGCTACGGTGGTGCGCGTCGCGGGTAAGCTTTTGTTTCGTTATGTGATGGAAATACTTTGCCAGTCAACTGATGTTTGTTGTTTGTGATCTGTTGCAACATGTGTGTAGCCCTCCTGGTTCCAAGCAGCGCATGCACAGCATGGGCCGCAAAGGCCGCAACTAACGCTGTTACTGCCAGTTTTCTATCGCTCAAGAAGCACGTGCATGAGCACATGAGAACAGAAGAGTGTGGTGTTATGCCATGCAGTGACGGCAGTCCAGAGTAAATGGATCCAATTTGGCATGATCTTGAGTGTCCTTCGAGTTCGAGCGCCTTGTTTCACGCGAAAGACGGCACTTATCCAGGTGTATTTGCGTGAGCGGAAAAAGCGTCGTTTTGAAATTATTCATTTTGGTGACGACTGACAGTGAATGATGGGGTTTTCTCTGTCGAATGACTCAGCAAAAAATTGAAGTTAAAATCTCCTACTTGAATCATGCATAAGAAGGGTATTTACAAATTGAAAACAGCTTAAGCATAAATTAGTATTGATATCCTATAAATTCTATGCGCTGCCAGGAATTGCGATCTTAATAATAGGTATCTCATTTTTTAGTCGATTTGTTGAGGCCCTACCTTAAGGTATCCACACAATTTTTGTGTCTACCACTTAATTAAATCTGTCATTTCGGAACTTGTTTTCCCTATAAAGTGGCCTTGGAAACAACAGGCGCGCATCGCATTGATAGAAATGGTAGGTCACCCGGCAGCTCACTCAGTCAGCCCACACATGAACGGCAGCAATGGCAAGAGCCACCCGCAGCGCCCGACGCACGGGAAGAAGCCCCACGCGCACAGCAGCCGCGTAAAGCGCCGTGGCTCCTTCGGCGAATCCAACGGCAGCAGTGGCGCTATGTTCAAGAAGCGCGACAACAGCAGCAGCAGCAATGGCAAAGGCAAACTCGTCAGCAGCAACGGCCACCACGCCAGCAGCCACGCCACCAAGAAGCACCTGCCAGAGATCCAGCGCACGCGCCAGAAGCTGCCGATCTTTGTGCACCGCCAGAAGATCATCTCGACCGTGCAGGAGCACCAGGTCGTGATCCTCGTCGGCGAGACTGGTAGTGGCAAGACCACGCAGATCCCGCAGTACATCTTTGAGAACAACAACAAGGAGCGCATCGCGATCACGCAGCCGCGTCGCGTCGCTGCGATCACGGTCGCGCAGCGCGTATGCCAGGAAGCGAACAGAGGTCCCATCGGCGAGACGGTCGGGTACTGCGTGCGTTTCGATGACACGACGACCAAGTCCACGAAGCTCAAGTTCATGACCGACGGTATGCTCGTGCGTGAAGCGCTGCTCTCTCCGACACTCGAGCGCTACTCGGTGATCGTGCTGGACGAGGCCCACGAGCGCACGCTGCAGACCGACATCCTCTTCGGCGTCGTCAAGCAGGCGATGCGCAAGCGCAAGGATCTGAAGGTCGTGGTCATGTCGGCGACGCTGGACGTCGGGCTCTTCCAGCGGTTCTTCGCCGAGAGCAACCCGGCGATCATCCAGATCCCGGGCCGCCAGTTCAACGTTGATGTGTTCTACACCATGAAGACTCAGCCGGACTACCTGGACTCAGCGCTCGTGACCGTGCTGCAGATTCACATGGACGAGAAGGAGCACAACGGCAGCATCCTTGTGTTCCTGACGGGTCAGGAGGACATTGAGACGCTCGAGACGCTGCTGGAAGAGTACGCGCGCACGCTCCCCGCGGAAGCGCTGAAGCTCATGGTGTGTCCGATCTTCGCTGCGATGCCGCGCGAGCAGCAGATGCAGGTGTTTGAGCCAGCGCCCGCAGGCGTGCGCAAGGTGATTCTCGCGACCAACATCGCCGAGACGTCGATCACGATCAACGGGATCCGCTTCGTCGTCGACACGGGGCTCGTGAAACAGCGCTCGTTTGTCGCGAAGAGCGGCATGGAGATGCTGCTGACCGAGCCAGTGTCGAAAGCGCAGGCGTGGCAACGTACGGGTCGCGCGGGTCGTGAAGCACCCGGTGTGTGCTATCGGCTATTCCCCGAAGAGACGTTTGAGCAACTCGCAGAGCGAGCGATCCCCGATATCCAGCGGGTCAGCTTAGAAGTGGTGGTGCTGCAGCTCAAGACCATGGGCATCGACGACATCCTCGGCTTCGACTTCATCGAGAAGCCCAAGACCGCGTCGCTCGTCAAGGCGATGGAGAAGCTCTACGCGCTCGGCGCGTTCGATCCCACGGGCAAGCTCACGGAGCGCGGTCGCCAGATGGCCGGGCTCCCAGTTGAGCCGATGTACGCGGTCATGCTACTCAAGGCCACGGAGCTGGGCTGCGCTGAAGAAGCGCTGAGCGTCGTGTCCATGCTCTCGGTCGAGTCGATCTTCTACTCACCGCGAGACAAGAAAGCGCAGGCTGCGCAGTCGCGCGCCAAGTTCCAGGCCTACGAAGGTGATCAGATCACGCTGCTCAACATCTTCAATGGCTTCATCCAAGGCAACGTGAAGCAGCGCGCCAAGTGGTGCCACGACCACTTCATCAATTACCGCGCGATGCAGCGCGTGGAGAGCGTGCGTTCCCAGCTGAAAGGCTACTTGGAGAAGCTCGAGTTGCCGATCGAGTCGAGCTTCCCGGACATTGACCCGTTGCGCAAGAGCATCGTCGCAGGTTTCTTTCTGAACACTGCGATGCGGTCGCTCGCCGATGGCAGCGGCGGCGCCAAGACTGCGTACAAGACGATGTGCGGACGCTCGGAGATTGTGAAAGTGCATCCGTCGTCGTCGCTGTTCATGCGCAACCCGCCGCCCAAGTGGGTCGTGTTCAATGAGCTGGTGTTCACGAGCAAGCACTACATCCGCTCGGTGGTGATCATTGAGAAGGAGTGGTTGCTGGAGCTCGCGCCAACGTTTTTCAAGAAGCTCACTGCGGTGACCGGCAGTGCGTGATAGCAGAGTAGGAGTCATGCGCATAGTAGTTGCATTGGTAGGCCAGTGAGAGAGAGAGTGAGAGAGTGAGAGAGAAGCAGTAGGATACGCATACAGCGAGTAATTAGATGCATAGAGAACGCCATCATTGATGCAGCCCCAGCAAGCGTCAATACATTGCATTGGCATGAACCAATTGGGCGGCACCAAAAGGCGCCAAAACTCGTGGCGCAAATTATGTGGCTGGCACCTATTTGTACTCTATTTGGGGGCTCGTGCCGAAACTCACAGCGCCACCACCAACCGCAATCTTGCTTTTTGTATGATATTTTTCATCTCGAGAACTAATACCCCTACCCTCTCCAATATTACATTCATTTATTGTGCTATATATAATTTTGGAGGTAGAATAAAAACTCGAGTCACCACATATAAAATTCGGATTCGATAGATTATAGGAGGTTATATATTTACCGAACTATTTGATTTGGGAGGCACGGTTGTCGTCGTGTACGCCAATCGATTGGGCTCATGTGTGCCAAGCGAAATCTGCCTGCCTGCCGCCGTCAAAACCTTCAGTACCTCGCTCGTTCAATTCAACCGACTGGTACGTGATGCGACCTGCTCGCTCAGCGCTGCGCGCCTCCTCCCCTGTGTACCTATGAGCTTGTGCGCCTGCCTTAACGGCGCAGGAGCATAAGCGTGTGCTTGTCTCGCTGTCCACCTGGTCCAACGAGTGTCATGCGAGGAGAAGAAAGAAGGAGGACGAGAGAAAGAGAATGAGAGCGAGAGCAACGCGCAGGTTTTACAGGAAGAGTAATGCCGCTACGAGGAGTGCCAGTCAGTCAGCCTGTCCGTTGAACAGCCAGCATGCGACTCGTTCAGAGCGTCCATTCAGCATGCAACTGCATCCACCGCGCATTCCAGAGTAGCAGCTTTCCAACCCGCATTGGTGGCGATGGGGACCTGTAGATGCAGCGCAGCCCACATTAGAAACGACTGGCATTTCGCGCAGCATTCAGCCAATTCAGTTCGCGCCGTTCTCTGGCGTCTCCTCTTCATTCATCTCAAACGTTCTTCTTCTCTCCTGGCGCGCTCATGTGGACTTGGTGGACGACGGTGGCAGCGGGCATATGGGGGAAATGGCATCGGAATGACGAAGAGCTCATTACTGACATTGTTCTTTGCGTTGTATTTTGCAGAACTTAATCAAAATGGTCGCTTCTTCTGGTCAACCAACTCGTCTCTACGTGAAGGGTGTCTTCGTGGGCTACAAGCGTGGTCTTCGCAACCAGACCTCGCACACCGCGCTCATCAAGATCCAGGGTCTCCAGGACAAGAAGGATGTGGACTTCTACCTCGGTAAGAAGATCGCGTACATCTACAAGGGCAAGAACTTGAAGAACAACACCAAGTTCCGCGTCATCTGGGGCAAGGTCATGCGCGCCCACGGCAACAACGGTCTTGTGCGTGCCAAGTTCGCCAAGAACCTCCCAGCTGAGGCCATCAGCTCGGGTGTCCGCGTCATGCTCTACCCATCCCGCGTTTAGATTCGTTACTGCGCGGTTTAGTAATTGAGGAATACGAAAAGAGGTGTAATGACGAGTTACTGTTTTCCAGCAGCGTCAAACGAGTTTTCCATATTGCTTTCGTTTCTTTTTATTTCATTTACCATCTCACTTGCCTTCCTGTTGCTACTTGCAATTGTTGGCAGTCCAGTTCAAAGCGCTCTTAGCAAACGCTCTTTGAACGACCCAACTCTCCGTTCATCTCCTTTCAGATCTGTCGTTCGTTATCGCCTGCTTCGAAGTACTCTGGTGGTATACATACCAGCTTCGTCTCTGATGGGATTTGGTGCGTGTGAGCACTACGACATTTCTCCATCTCTAGACGGAGGATGCACACTTGTTCAAGTCCTCACGCACTCGTGGGGTTCTTTGAGATTCAAAGTGTCCATTTGTCATCCATTTGCTATGCTCAGTCAGTCTGGCGCTTGTGGGCAAGGACAAATGAGAACAGCATAACCTCTTCCTTCATTTTCTTTGTGAATGAGAATGGAGAGAAGTCTAGGGAGCTCAAAAATGGACTCGCACAACTCGTGCACTCACTCTTTTTGGATGGAAAAATTGATGGATTCATCGATTCATAGTAAACGCAATATTATAATCTCGGGACAAAAACATCTACAAGCAGACAAATCGCCACGCAACGCACGTCGGTAGCACGCGCTCTCTGTTTCGCTCTAGCGCGAACTGCAGAGCTTTCCTTCTCATCTTCCAGTAAAAGAAGTCTACAACTCAAACTCTTCATAGTGAACATCGAAGATCCCGGCAAAATTCTTCGCCTCACTCTCGACCGCGTGGATCATACCCATCGGGCCAGACACCCACGTGCCGATGCCCGTCGTGCCGATCGCAAAGTTGTGCGACTGCTCCTTCACGACGTCGGCCATGAGCTCCTTGATGTTGAGGCGAGTTCTGCTCACAGGGTGCTGGAACTGGACCTCCTGGCCGTCGAACGACAGTGTGTGCGAGTAGTTGGAGCCGCGGTCGTCGTCGTTCCGGATCGGACTGTTGCCCATCGGATTTATGCGAGACTTTTCGATGCGGCTTATGGAGCGCGGCTTCGACTCCGAAACCGCGACAAACCAGCCGGCGCCGGCTCCGACGAGCATGATGAAAAGCTCCATGAATCGCTGCATCGGCCACATGAACTGGTTCTCGCGGCCCTCGCCAAGGATCGGGTAGCCCATGCGGATAAAGTAGAGCGAGAAGAACGCGGCGGTGAACGTGACGAAGAACATCGTCATCTGGCGCGGGATCGAGCGGGCGGATTGGTAGAATGGACGGGTTGGCACCATGCTTGTGTCGTCCATCGGCTTCAGCGTGATTCCGTTTGGGATATCAACTCCGCCAAGATGCTGATCACCAGTGAAACACAGGCGGACCTTGATCTTCGTGTGGTCCGGGTCGAACTGGTCGATTGCGTCCAGCAATGGCTCGAACTCGTGAAAGATACCAATCTCACGAGACGTCCAGTGGAAGTAGACTTGAGTGTCCACCATGTTGGGGTCGTTGTTACGCATCGAATCCAGCACTTTGCCGAGAATACTGATCACTGGGGTTGCGCCGATACCACCTGCGACAAAGACCAGCACTGGGTAATGCTGGAACGCGTCAGACATCTGACCGTAGAACCCGTCAACGTATATCAGTGGCATCTTGCGCTCTTCGCGAGCCTGGATCGCCACCGCGAACAGTGACTTGGTCCAGTTGCCGATAGCCTTCACGTGGACTGTGAACGTGTCTTCGTACTCGATTGGGGACGAGCTGATACTGAACGGATGCCACTGGGTGTGCGACAGCAGCGGGATGCGCAGGTACACGAACTGACCAGCGTGGTAGTGTCCCGCCTTGCCAGGGCTTCGACGGAACACAAGACGCGTGATCTCACCAGGGATGGCTTCAAGGTCCACCACCTCGCACGCGACGCGGCTCTGGCTGTTCGCCAAGATGCGGTGCATCACGTAGAGGCACACGCCCGGGTACATCCAGATGACGAAAGACGAGAAATGCAGCGCCACCGCAACGAGCACAATGATGAACAGGTGATGGCAGTAGTAGAACAAGTCGTAGAAGCGGCGGCGCACCGGACCCATGGACGTGAGCCCGATGATCAGGCAGCAGAGCATCGCCACTTGGCCCGTGAAGTTCTGGAACCGATTGCGTCCTTCCTCACCGTAGTCACAATCAAAGCACGGGAATGACGTCTTGATGAAGATACCCGCCTTGAGCCACGAGTAGTAGTACGGTGTGGCGTGCGCCACGACCAAGAAGATCGTGAGCATACCGATCCAGCGGTGGTACTTGATGCCGTGCGAGTAGTCGATGCCCATGGAGATCATCCAGAAGCAGTTGCGCGTCGCCGGCAGGATCAGCAGCGAGAAGCAGAGCACCGCGTTGAAGCCAAACACAAAGCCGACCGTCTTGAAGGTTGTCGTCGCGTCGTTCGCGCCAGTCTCTTCCAGCTCGGTGTACTTGCGCGAGAAGATCGCTGAGAACCAGATAGCGTTGAGTCCGAGAAAGAGCAACGTGAACATGCCCTCAGCGTACGACACGTTCAAACCGGCGAACATGATCTTGCGCTTGAGGAAGCGCATGAGCGTGCGGTGCCAGCCAATCGGCACTGGAGGTAGCGCATCGCCGAGCGCGAGTGCGATACCACCGAACATCGTCGGCAAGCCGATCATCACGTAGAGCACCACAAAGTCGACGACTTCACGGTGTCCGCCGACCCAGGCGTCGTCTTTAACCTTGGCGCCAAAGAGCTTGTACATGCTGTATCGCAGATGTATGCGGTACTCTGGAAGCTGATGGAAGATGATCGAAAAGAGCACCATCGCGGCGCAGCAACCCACGACCACGAAGGGCCAGCGCTTGTAGTTCTTGCCCACGGGCGTGCCGTACACGAATGGCGCGGCAATCGCCGAGATCTGGTCACCATTACCGCCACCTCCGCCGAGCGTGAAGAACTTGCCGTTGTCCGCGGGCGACTTGAACTCCCCGGGCGTGTGCATGGGCGAGATGTCGATGCTACTCTCATTTGCAGGCGGGGGATTGTTGAACGCCGTCATGATTCAGCGAGTGCGAGTGCTGCTGCTGCTGCGAGCTCAACTGTCGGCGGCAAATCAACGAATACTGGTGGAGATAGATAGAGATGAGGCGAGTGACGCAATGCGAGAGTCACACGCACGCTGAGAGCAGGAGAAAGTGGAAGAGCTCTCGGTGACGCTTGTTGTCGTCTGGGGCTCTCTGTCTTTACGCGACTGTCGCCGCTCTTGCTGTCTGTCGTCCCGTTGGAGCGATTATGGTGGTCGCACTCACTGCCTCAGAAGCAGCCGTCGAGAGACACTGCACTCGTTGGTGGACTCTGACTGGATTTGCGCCTTGGCGCAGGTCAGGCGACCGCTCATGCTGGGCGTGGAAGAGAAGCGTAAAGGACCCCATGGTGAGCGCATCAGTTCCGTGCGCTCCGCCGAACCAGCTGGTAGATGTATTTGATGAACTTGAGAGTTGGCTTTCAAAGCAAACTGTCTCGTAGAAAAGGTATCTGATGTAGCTGGGAATTCTGTATAATATACGGGTTAAATATAACAATGAAATAATACATTTACAATAAATATTTATTTAAAAAGGTTAATGCTGTACAGAGAGGTAATTTAACAAAGGTGAGCAGAGTCAAAACGGCCGCGCCAGCCAGTTCGCAAACAGACCGGGTGGCACTATCCTTTGATATCTTTGGGGACCGTCGACCTAGCGAACCATGACAAACTTGGTTACTTAATTTCGCTGAAGAGAGCCATCTCTATTGCAACTTATTCCAGATAGTGATTTAATAGCTGATGACTTAATCGTAGGTGATTGTTGAATTTTCTTTCGAAGCCACAGTTTAGAGGCTTGTGTTGTTGTGTGTGCCTCTTCCCAATCCCAAAATGTATCACAAAAGCACACCGGATGGATGGACAGAAAGGAGAGATGTTTACTTGGCGGGCGTGCAAACTCTCGCCGTATCTGCCGTGTATCAACGACAGCAGCACCACTCCGCACGAGGGTTAAGCGCCGTTCCAACGTGCTTGGTGATTATGCCCAAGGAAGAGGGAGATCTAAAGTAGAAGACACTGTACTACCCTACTGCGAAAATATCACAAACATGTATTTAATGCCTAAAGTTTGGAGCTTGAAGCATCCAAATTCGAATACATGTGCTTATTTGTATCTTGCTACACTACTTACAGAGTGAGTACCTTTTCAAAATTTCATTGTACACGTCCATTTTCATGGATAACATTCGCGGATTCCATGTGGCTCTCTCTGCTTTGCGTCCAAAGACTCAAAAGTGATCCAAAAGGCAGCGCGCAAAGCTCTCGAGTGCCTCCAACGCGCCGTACATAATGCCCACAGCACTTTCTCAACGTTGGCTTAAAGAATCGCTCGCTTCATGGGGTTGTCCGTGGAGCTACTCTTTGCTTTGAGCCAGTCGTCTGGACGATTCAGCGAAGTGTTGACAACGAAAATCGCGCTGTACTAAGTAATGTCAACCAAATCTTGTGAGCCATTCCGATGGGGAAATCTGCCATGCGTATCCCCACCAAATGGTACACTGTACCGGCTTTTGACTACTGCCACCGTTGTTGTTATTGCCACAAATTGATTCAGCTTTCTCGTGCTACAGCACAATCTGCAAAACCCGTCGCTTTTGTTGGGTGATGTGACTTGCCAGCAATTCCAGAACGCGAAAATGAGCTCCGCGCCTGGATTGATCCGAACGCGGGTGGCGACGCGCGGGCAGCCCGCTGCTCCAGTCCGACGCCGCGCTTCCGCAGCGAGAAGAGACGCTGACTCAATCAGTGAGAGCAGTGAGAGCAGCGGTGTCACTTGTAACAGCAGTAAAAAAGAAGAGTCGCGCAGAGCGAAGAAACCCCGACGAGCACCAGCGCGCACGACGAAAGCGAGAGTGCGCGCATCTGCAGTGAAGAGGAGAACCTACTCCAATAGTGAGAGCAGCGACAACAGCGACGACAGTAGCAGCAGCAGCAGTGAAGAAGATTCACGCAGAGCGAAGAGACTGCGGCTAGCAGCACTGCGTAAGACGGCAGTAAAGAGAAAACGTGTTGATGACTCTCGCTCAAACGAGACCGAGCAGATTCTCAACGAGTGTGCGCTGATCGACGCCGTCTGCGCTTCTAACTCTGAAGGAAAACAGCAGCCACGCCCAAGCCGTGTCTCGCGGATAATGACTACAGTGAAACGCGCACCACACACTGGCGGTAAACTTGTGCTGTGCGAGATTGGTGAGCGGTTGATGATGAGCTTCTTGCCAGTTCTGCCCGATCGCCTGAAAGCTGAGAGCGTGTGCAAGCGCTGGCGCCGCATGAGTATGCAAGAGGTCGCGATAGAAGAGCTGGATTTCGAGAAAGTGGTGCTCCGTTCGATCACAAAGAAGCATGTTGTCCAGATCCTACAGCGCGCAAGTGGGCAACTGAGAAGGCTCGCTCTGCCGGACATGCGACTGGACGATACGATCTTCCAGCATGTGCTCTGCCACGCAGGTATTCGCTTCTTTCGCGCGCACAGGTAATAGGCATTGGATGACTGCTGGGGTGGAGTTTGAGCTTGGGCAAATGATGGCTCAGTCTACGCGCTACCTTGTTGTTATAGGATGCAAAAGAGGCATATTTTCCAAGTCGTGGAGAAATGCACTCAGCTTGAGGTTCGTAGTGAATTGGTTTTTCTCAGTGGTGCATGGTTTCTGCTGGTCAGGTTTGATATCCAGATGTGTGTTTCTTGCTGTCTAACAGAGCTTGGAGCTGCTGGATTGCCAACATCTGCAGCTGGCAGGATGGGGTCGTGGGCAGAAGTCAGTGCCGCTACACAAAGTGCACCTCAATGGCTGCAACTTTATGACAAACCAGGCAGCGTGCGCACTCATTCAAATGTGCGGCAGCAGTCTCAAGAAATTCATCCTGACAGGTAACATCAAATGTCTATGATGTGTAGAGGTCATCTTGAAATGCAGGTTGCTGACCTCTGGTGCGATGTAAAATGGTAGGTGCTGTCGCTGTCGACTCGGACATTTTTCCTGTTTTGGCAAAGAACGCAACCACGCTTTCCGAGCTCACCATGAGGTTTGTTGGAGCTATTTATTGTTTGTTAGTGGCTGAATGTTTTTTCCTAAGTATACTGCCGCTATGTCTCTGTAGCCATTGCAGGGAAGTGAAGGCACGAGATCTCAAGATCCTCCTGGAAGCGCTTTGGGACTCGATTTGCTGGCTGGACTTTTCTTTTTGCGGAGGGATATCGTCGTTTCCAGTGGGTCTTTGTTTTATCATTTCACGAATTCGGTCAGTTATCGTTGACTAACCTGGTCTTCGTTGTTGTGTGTGGTTCGTGTTTCAGGACTCACCAACGTTGCCGATGCTGCAAGTGCTCATGCTGGACCGCACACAGATCAGTGACGACGGGCTGAAAGCCATAGCGAGCATTGCTCCCCACCTGAAATACCTCTCGCTTCAGGTACCGTACATCAAAACTTGCCGTCTTCGCTTCTTTTTGTGTTACGTGATCAATGTTAGGCTTACAGTGGTGATGTTGTGTGGCTGCAGGACTGTCGGTGGGTCAGTGACGAAGGGATTCTCGCGATCGCATCTGTCGATGGGTGCATCAACTTGGAGCTGATCGATTTGAAGGTACGTCAATGAAGAAGTGGGACAAATGTCTTCTGTTTACAAACTCCACCATTTTCACACTGACGCACTACTATTTTTATGGACAGGGAACGAACGTGACGGACAAGAGCATCCTCGCACTGGAAGAGTCGTGCATCCACCTGCGCATGGTTCGCCTGGACTCGTGTCGGTCGATTTCCCGCGAGATGCGCTCCAAGTACAGCGAACGCGCTCGAGACATCGCCCTCAGTGGACAGCTGAACGAGTACGAGCGGATCTCGCTCGGACGGAAAATGGTCGAGCTCATCGACGACGAGCAGAGCAACACAGAGTCTGCAAGCGACTCGGACTTTGAACGGTAAAGCTTTTGTACCTATTTCATCGTGCAATCAGTCAGCTGGTGTGCTGTAGATTGGTCATAGATTTTAGGCAGCAGCACGAGATGGACCAAGCAACGCAAAGCAACCAAGCATCGACCGAATGTTGTGCTAAATAAACGATACAATTTGGCCCACAACGGAACGGAACTGGAATTAGCTGCATTATTAATCTCCCCAATTCACAAGTGTGTCTCAAGACAGCGTGCGGCTAAAGCAGCAAAGCATTTAGAAGCGGAGCTTCTTGAAGAAGAAGCTGACACCGGCAGCCTTCTTTTCAGACTTGCAGGCAGCCTGGTTCAGGTAACGCTCCTCGAACACCTTCTTGATGGTCTTGCGAGACTCCACGCGGGACTCTGGGTTGGCCAAGACTTCGTCGTCCAACACCTTCTTCAAGTCAATGTCCGCGACGTAACGCGTTGGCATGATGTGGTTGTAGTTGACGTACTTCACGAATGGCTTAACCTTCGAGCGCTTCTTGAGCTTGTTCTTGCCCATGGCGCGGGTCACCTTGCGTGGGTAACGGTCGATACCGGCAACTGTAACAAGCAAAACAAAACACAGTCAGCTATTTATCCACGCAACACTGAGTGACCTGCAGATAGATGAAATAAATCAACTCACCGATGGCGTGGCCGAACTTGCGGTCACCGTGGCCCTCATCGTAAGCCTTCACGACGATGGCCTTGCGGCCAGCGAAGCGGCCGTTCAACAACACAACAACTTTTCCGTTCTTGACACTGTTCAAAAGGAAGGAGACATTGAAATTCAGTCAGTCTCGGCGCTTGACGATCCTCAGAGTGTTCTTGCTCTCGTGTGTGATGATCTAGCTGGCTGGACGTGATCATCCGCTGGTTACTGCCACCACCCTTTCCTGGACTCGCTCTGTGTTGTTTCTCTCTATCGCATCTCCTCGCGCTCCTGGTTTATCCGATGCAACTCGGTATCTGCAAAGCTCCATGCAACTGAACGCGGCTTGCAGCATCCTGCTTTCTAGTCGCAATGACCTGTAAATCCTCTGAAACGTCGTTGCTGCTGCTGCTGCATGCTGCTGAGCTCGAGCACGTAGCTGCTGGTCGGTCTCACCATTGTCGTCACCACAGGAGCGCAGAGAGAGCGGCGACAGACAGAAAAAAAGCACCAACAGCCAGCTGGAGACGGCGGTGGTGGTGGCAGCTTCCTGGAGATCACGACGCGCATCATGCCACTCGTTCATGCACACACAGTGCTGCTCCATTTCATTACGCGGTTAACTTACATGCCCATTTTGCTTTTTTTGGTGCAGTTCCGTACTGTGGCTTGCAAGTGGGGAATCGGTCTCGAGAGCGACTCGCAAAACCAGAGCCAACCAATCGCCAGATCAGCCTTTCAATGGCCACTGAACTGCGTCCCGGTCCGCAGGAACCGCCGACGGTTCAGCACGAACCGTTTCGAGCGACCTTCGCGCAACCTGCATCTCTGCTCCCTCGATCAAGTGCCATCTTGAATCAGATTCGTATCAGATAGTGACAGCTGAATCAGATTGAGTAGTGACATAACGTGCGTTGCACTTGTGATTGCGATGTTGCATCTGCAGAAATGCGGCACAGCACAAGATGGAGTCTCGAGCCTGAAGTCTGCGCGCATGTGTGCTGGTTGATATATGCTCATAGCGTAAGTTAGCTCGCTCAGACACATGCACTGTTCATGCCCATCTTCATTAAGAGGCGAAAGTGGTTTGTCCCAAATATAGAGGCTCAAGAAAGGTAGGTAACCATGCCAAACTTTTTGGCGGGCAGCGGCTTGCTTGCTGGCTGGTGCTCTCAATGTTTCGTTTTGCTTGTGAGCGTGATGGAGAGCACAATCGGCGACGCTTTAAACGCGAAACGAATATCAAAGGCGCGTTCCCGTTCTCTCAATGATGCTGCTGCCGGATATAAATAACGCTGTCTGTGCTCGTGCGTTCCCACCCATCGACCAAGTGAATCAATCCCATCGGCCGAGCGCGAACCAAGTTGGTTGAAGCAGTAAAACATATCGACTGTATCGTGCGCATTTGTCTCGGTTGACATTGCGATATAGCGCCTCGCCTGCTGCTGCTTATTGCCCCCTCCGACAGGTGTGATTCGCTCGTTACCTGCTGAAGAAGAAGAAAATCAGCCACGATGATGCTCTTTTCCAGTCGCACGGCGAGCGGCACGGCCTTGACATCGACGGCGCAGCAGCAGAATCTGCGCAAGCTGACTGAGATCTTCCAGTCGACGCCGGAGAACCAGAGCTGCGCGGACTGCGGCTCGCGGCTCTCGGACTCTATTTGGGCGAGCACGACCGTCGGCGCGTTCCTGTGCATCCACTGCGCCGGCTGCCACCGCAAGCTCGGCGTGCAGCTCTCGCGGATCAAGTCGGTGCACTTGGACTCATGGACGGACGAAGAAGTGCTAGCGATGAAAGCGGGCAACAAGCGCGTCCATGAGGTGTATGCCAAGTTTGCTGACAAGTGGATCCACGTTGACGCGTCTCTATCGCTCCAGCCGACTGCCGACATCGCTGCTCGAGAGCGCTGCATTCGAGCCAAGTACGAAGACATGCAGTTCACGAAGTTGCCGATCGCGCTGGCAGTGAGTGCGCCACCACTGCTGAGGACCGAGGAGAAAGGTCAAGACTCGCCCGAGAACTCGGATGACTCGCCAACGTCGACTTCGACTTCGACGGCATCGTCAGCGTCCCCCGTGCGACCCAATCAGGAGAATTCGCCTGTTCAGAAACCAGTGAAGGAAGG
This sequence comes from Pythium sp. MPC-2022a, assembly GCA_038050625.1. NCBI lineage: Eukaryota > Oomycota > Peronosporomycetes > Pythiales > Pythiaceae > Pythium > Pythium sp. MPC-2022a. The sequence continues at coordinate 71,099 of JALBZB010000013.1, forward strand.
CAATCAGGACGCGGCAAAGCCTGTGCGTGTCGTTGAAGTGAGCAAGCGGTTCCTGAACTACTTTGTCGTCCTGGGGAGAGGAGCGCTCGTCCCGAATCAAAACAGTAAGTTTGCGCGGCTTTGCATTCAGGGCAACTTGATGATGTATTGTGGTAATACTTCCTTGCTAACAAATGTGCTGATATTGAACCTGGTAGTTGAAAAAAGCAAGAGTCCAACGGATATTCAGTTTTTCCCGACAACGATCGACGTTTTCCCCGAGCCACACCCGGATTCGCCGCTGCCATCGCATTTAGCGCAGTTTGCGTTTCCGGAAGGGTTTTCGCTTAGCCAAACCTACGTGTCTCCAGTGTTCTTCTCGTTCGTGCTCACGAATGTGAACGGAGTCAAGATTTACGCAAGTGCGCTCAAGTTTTACGAAGAGCTGCACCCACTCGAAGTCGTCTCGCTCTTGGCTCCACACTACAACCACCCGCCAGGGTATCACCGTCGACGACACGGTGCCACCAGTAACACAGAGTTTCCGGGAGACGACAACAACGACAATCAGAGTGGAGAGTTGCCGAAGTGGGTCCAAGACCTCTCTGGGGACATGGCGCAAGCTCCGGGACCAGTGTTCTGTCCCAAGTGCATTATCGTCACCTCTCACTACCCGTACTTTTCGGCGTTCCGGCAATTCCTACAGCAGGTAAGAACGCCTCATTATCAGGAAGAAAAAGGTTTCGTATTAACATGATGCATACATACTCGAAACTGGTGCGTACTCACAGATTTACCGAGCAACGCTGTCTCAATCGCCGATGCCAATCGAGAGGTACATCGCGAATTTCGTGGGCGAGATCCCTCTTCCGCCCCCTGGTCAAATCCAAGTTCAGCTCGCTCTTCCAGACAAGACGCTCATTATCTCGCGTCCACCGAAGAACGACTTTCCTCTTGTCGATGTAAGAAGTCCATAGTGTATCTTCTGACTTGTGACCTCTTCTGCGCAGCGACGTTTGATCTCATGTGTGTGTTTTCGCTACAGTTCTCGTTTCGACCACTTTTCCAAGCGCTCGACATCAACAACGTCTTGCTGGTGTTTTCGTGTGTCATACTCGAATGCAAGGTACGGCGCCACACCGTTATTCGGATGATATCAACTAGCATGACTAACAAATTGTGGTGTATTCATGTCAAGGTGGTCCTATGCTCCAAGCATATTGCTTTACTCACGCCGGCTGCAGAGACTCTGCTCGCGCTCTTGCTGCCATACTCGTGGCAAGGAGCTTACATCCCTGTTCTCCCAGCATCGCTGCTTGATGTCATTGATGTGAGTGACTATCATGCGTTTTCATATCGCAAGAGTGGTGTGCTAACCGTGTGCTTGACATTTTTAACCATAAACACAGGCTCCTGTTCCATTCCTGGTCGGCACCCACTCGGATTGCCTGAAACTCGCTGCTGCACGAACTAGTGGCGTTGTGTTCGTTGATTTGGATCACAATCGGTACGCTTTGGTTGATCGGCTTAATGTCACCCCATGTAAGCCAAGCTAATCGTGTCTCCGTGAAACAGAGTCATTCCAGCAGTAGACGACTCGGGGAAGACGATCCCGATTCCAAAGATTCCAGAGCGAGAAGGGGCGAAGTTGCGCCTCAAACTCACTGAGTTCGCGAATGTAAGAGTGCACTTAGTGCTTTGAGCTCACATCCTTCGCTTGATTACCGTTGCTAATGATTGGTTGCTGGCTTCAGATTTTTGACCCGTACGCCTCCGGAATCAGTAGAGTGGATCTGGTTCGTACTTACTTTCAGCACGTTGTAAACTGCACCTGACTGGATACCTTCGATGTACTAGTAGCTCATGTTCAATCATGCTTGTTCCACCTTTTTCCTCAGGCTTTTGCAAACGAGGAGCATTTGGAGCCCCTAGGAAGCTTTTCGACAGAGCGAGGGCAAACGGTTCCTCTGGCGAAGTCGGTTTCAGATGCCAGTCTGACCGAGTCGTTCTCTTCGATTTATTCGATGGGTAAAATCATGCGTGGTAGGAGAAACAGCAACGCGAACTCAGCTCCATCTCCATCAAGGTCTTCGTCATCGGCGATGTCATTTTCACGAACAAACAGAGCGACTTCGCACGCAATTTCTGGGTCAACCGCGCCGCCTGTCGCAATGGATGGTGCGTGCGGCTTGACAGAAAGCAGATTCAATGAATCCGACGGCTTCTCAACCGAGGGTATCCGGAAAGCGTTCTTACGATTCTTTGTCACGATTTTCAAGAAATACGCGCTGTACTTGGTACGTGACTTTCACTTGACTGTTGACATTGTTGCTAGCGTGTTACTCATCCAAAGCTACCTGTATTCCCCAGAACATGTCGCCACGAAACGGGAAGAATGGAAACGAGTCACTGTTCGATGGAGAAGCATTTCTACGTGATAACCATGACGCAGCCTCGCGGCCATTTATGGCTCAGCTGATCGCCACGCAAATGTTTGATCGCTTTGTCGAAGACCGTGTATTCAACCCTCGGCTGCCCGAGGTGCTTTTCTTTGATCAGTCGATCAACCAGAAGCTCAATCGCTCGCTCACAATTGGGAAGAAGAAGTACGACTGCAGTTTTCTGGACGACCGGTCCGACGACATCCAGGAGACATTTATCGCCCCAGCGCCTTCAAACATCGGGCTTCCGGACGACGGAACAGTGTACAAAGTAAGTGTTCGTTGAACGTAGTGGCGATTTGAGGAGTTTTTCCTTTGTGTGTATGCATTTGCTAACTTATGGATGCGTGCCTATGTCTGTATGCCAACAGTACAAGGCTTTTCCGAGACTGAAAAAGTAAGTTGTGCTGCTCTCTTCCATTTTTGACGATGAGGAGATTGTTAACGTGCTTGGATTTCATGAACAGGTCGCTGTTTGGCAATGTGAGAAAGCCTCGCGAGCTGTATTCTTCGCGTGAGCAGCAGCGCAATGTGTCGCAAGTGGATTTCCATCAGCGGATATTCACGATGAGCAAGTACGTTCCATGTTTGTCATCGGTTGTGCGCAAATCTTTTGACTCACGATGACGAACTTACTTGTCGAGCAGATGCATCAAGGGAAGCAACTCTAGTTGGGAAGCTACAAGACGGCTTATCGTCCACGTATGGCTGTTTTGATTTGTCGTATCACAATGACTGATTAATGAAACTAGAGCTAACATGTTTGTCGATGGTATGCGCAGCTACAAGCACAGTATCGAATGTACAGTGCGCGGAAGCGTTACTTGAGGACACAACAAGCGGCAACGACAATTCAGCGACATGTTAAGGCACGAATCAAGGTAAGGGATGCTACAAAGTTCACCAACTCCCTAAATTCTCTTATAACCGACATTCGTTCAATATGTTGTGTATTTACAGGCAAGAGCTGATCGGAAAGTCTTTTTGGCATATCGACACGGCGCAATTATGTTTCAGAAAACGTTCCGAATGTTTGAGACGCGTCGATCGTACCAGCGCAAGTGCACTGCACTTCAAACTATCCAGGTATGCGGCGCACATCTCGACGGGAAGGGTTAATGTTTGTGCTATCTAACCTAAATTATGCATAGTTCTTTGCGCGAGGGTTCATTGAACACAATCGATACCAGCGCGCAGTGCGAGGGTTCCGCCGCCTTCAAGCTCAGTGGCGAAGCAGCTTCTACAAGAAGAGCTACAAAAACCTCAAGCACCAAATTGTGCGCATGCAGAGCCGAGTCCGCGGCTTGCTATCGCGCAAGCAGACCATGAGGTATGTTGAAGAGGATTTGTCGTTCAGCCAGGATCGATGAGCGGTGCCATTAACCACTTTCTTTTGCTAAACGTTTTGTCAGATGGAAGCAAGAGATGTTCGACAGCTTCCGAAAGCGAATTTTCGATCTGTGGGAGAAATGCGACGTGCCATTGCTCCACCGCTCCAAGTTTTGGCTCACGTTTGATCGACCCGATTTCTTCAACCTGGGCGTACGATGAATTTTGCTCCAATGTTGTGCTCTGGAACGAGCTTGTTTGTTAACGTTATTTCATTTTCCAATTTCAGATCTACATGGAGGAAGAGCATCGTCTGCAGGCATATTTCCGTGACTCGCATGCTGCCCATGACGCCTACGAGTATTCAACGCAGATGGAGGTGACAGATAACAGGAAGCAGAGCAAAGTTCGAAGAGCGACGGTTTCTGCACTGAAGCAGATCATCAAGCCGAAGAAACGAGAGGGAAAGAAAAGCATCAACGATATTGTACGTTTTCGTTTTTACTCTTTAACGATCGCTGCGAAGAGATACAATGGATGAGAAACTAACGCATCTTGTACGTTTGCATAGGCGCTCGTGCGGGTTGAAGAGGAAAGAGTGGAGATTTACGAAGCTCTGAAGAAACAAACCAGCGTTTCCGTTCGGCTTTCATTCTACGAACAGTTCAAGATTCCACCGTCCTCAAAAAAGAAGAAACGACGTGTACGTGACAACATGTTGTCTCCTTATCTGGGTACTTTTGCAGCCTACTCAGATTGCTTACACTGCATCTACCAAATTTGTAGCTCGCGAACATGGTCTGGAACACATTTGATGACGCTGGAATTAGCGCCGAGGTGAGTGGGCTCTGCACGTATCACGCTATAGCTTATGATGCACAGCACTGACGCTTTGTTGATGCTGTTTATCCGTTTGTTGTGGGGTTCAGATTGTCGTGAGCATTTCAGCGTCGTCCGACCGATACCATCCACTTCCAGCGCAGATAGACCGACACAAACAGGTACCAGTTGCACCGTCCTTTGAATCCAAAATCTACCGGTGGTTAATCGCTCCACTTCGTTGGTACAACCCCTCTAGCTTCGTATCCGCGACGACCTCGCATTCACCGTGAACGCAGCGCTCAAGTCGATCCGCTACGCAGCTCGTCCCGACCCATCGCTTGTGCAACCGAAAGAGCGCGAGCTCATTGAACTGCAACACCAAGTGCGCATGCTCGCGAATCAGAACCACCGGCTCATGGGGGAGCTGGTCAGCTCGCAGCGCGAAATGAGTCGTCTGCAGATGGAATTGCAGCTCCAGCAGCAGCCGCAGCTGCGCAAGATCAACAGCGAGAAGACGGTGAACCCGTCATAATCGAAATAATGAATAAGGTTGGACTGCTTGAATGGACAAAAGGTGCTCGCACTTCAACCATGGACGACCATCAGAACGTGTATCCTAGTTGGCACGTTTCTTAACAGAATAGTAACGCATGGGTGATTAGTTTCATCGATGTACCCATTTCGCTAACCCATCCACGGTTCTTCAACTGGGTGTGGTTTATGCCATTTCGATACGCTTACAATATATTTTCGTATAAGTACGCAGTCAATCTCGTGAAGTCATAAAGTAAAACCAAAGTGCATGGATGAGTATTTATACAAATGAATACTGTACCTAATTTTCTTTTGGTTTTGGCGATGCTTGTTCCGTCCATCCTTTCCATCATTTCACATTCTTGAGCTTCTGAGAACCGCATCCAAAAGAACACAAAGGGCCATTGCAAGATCCGCTTGGTTGCGCGCACACACACACGGAATCGACATGCCTTCTCGCCAACTGACAGAGCTCCCGGACGACCTACTGGCGCGCGTGCTCGCGTACGCAGCGCCACGCGACCTGGAGGCCGTGACGGTCGCCAGCAAGACCGTCGCGCGCCACGTACTACCGCACTTCCCGCTCTGGAAGGCGCTCTTCTGCTACCGTTGGGCGATGCTCAACTTCCCGCTCGAGATCGAACAGCAGCACGAAGAGCAGCACCAGCGGAGCGTGACAGTGGTCGAGATCGATGAGCGCTTGCGTGAGCTCTTCCCAAGGTGCGCTTGCATTATGTACACAACAGATTCCGCTGTCCACGACTGTTGTGCAACTGTCCTGTTGGTGCTTAACAGCGGCTTCTTCTGTGTGTGTTTTGAGTAGCTCCTGCATCGAGAGTCGCATGTACCAGCTGCTCGCCCACGCAGTTACGCCCGTGCCATCGTATGCAGACGTCGAAGCGACGATGCGCTATCGCCGAACCACGTGGATGGACCACACGTACGCCACTTCGCTTTTTGCATTGTTGCTCGGTTTCTTTCAACTAACCTTGGTTGATAATGACATGCATGTCACAGCGTCGTTTCTTTGGGTACAGGGAAGACCGACTTTCGAGAGTCGAAGCGCCGACTGAAAGCGCGACCGCTGGATTTCGCATTCGGAGGTCGCCTTCTCGGCGGCGATCGCAGCGTGCGAGCGAATGTGCCGTTCCCGACTACGTTCCACGTGCAAGTGCTCAAAGTGCGCGTCCCAAATGCCACGAATGCGTTCAAGTACGTCGTTGGTGTGACGGCGAGCGGGTATTTCGAGATCACGATCTCGAAACCAGAGCAGCCGATGAGGACGCAGCGGGTCACGGGGAGCGACATGACGGCGATCGGACTGGGCTCGCAGCGGTTCCGTCTCGTCGAGAAGCAACCAGGGTGGGATGATAATTCGTACGGCTACCATGGCGATGACGGCCATTTCTTCCACAATACTGGACGAGTACGGGCTGTTGCTTTGTTTGGGGTGTTTGTTTGGTTGTACGTGTAGCCTCACCATCGTCATTTGTTGGTGTGCATGTAGGGCTCCAACCTTGGACCGTCGTTTGACGTCGGCGATACGGTTGGCTGTGGCGTTCGGCGCAACATGCGCGACCTGCGCTCATCAGTATTTTTCACAAACAGTGGAGACTTGATTCCAAGTAAGTCTTGTTGCCGCTGGTGGTGGTGCTGCTGCTGGCGTAGAGTGCGGAACAGGGTTACTGACTATGGAATTGTGACTTTGTTCCTGTTTCTGTGTGTGTGCAGCCGATGATCGAGGCATCGAGTGCGACCATGAAGAATGGTATCCTGTCGTTGGCTTGGACTCAGCGAACGTGATTCATGTGAACTATGGACAAGAGCCATTTCGCTACGATGAGATCGTTGGTCAGTGTTGCTGCTGGCTTTGGAGTATGATGGGTGGTGTGTTGACATTCGGATCTGACCATTTTCCTGTTTGTTCTGCAACTATTGTAGATGAGCTCTTTGACGAATGCCGTGGAATGACGAGCATCCTGGCGAACCAGCTGCAGTGGTACGACATTAGCGAGTCGGACGTCGAGTTGAGCACGGATGAAGACATGTCCGACTCGAACAGTGAGAGCGATCTCGACGACCTTGACTCGGATCTCGACGGGGATGCAAGACATGCGCTGCTGCACCACATGTCCTTTGCCGCTGGTGAAGAGTATTATGAGGACGAAGATGATTCAGAGCTGGAGTTCGAGGACGACGAGGAAGCCGAGGATGACGGCAACGACCTCACGGATGTGGACTAAGCAGCACGAAAGCAGTTGAAAAACCAGCCAGTTTTGAGAAGCCGAAAGTTGGAACTCAGGTTGTGTGTTTTACATTTGGGGATAAATATGACGAAGTTTTAAGTCGTCAACAATATTGTTGGTGCTTGCGAGCAGGTCTCAAGTGCAATAAGCAAAGCAAACAAGCGTTGTTGTCTTGCTGCACGGTGGTAAGAGAAAACTCTTGAACGAGGACTGCAAAACAAGAGGCTGTGGATCGCTGGACCTGCAGAGTAGTTTATTGAACACAAGCAAACCCAGTTTCGTAGGAGAAAATGAAGATCCGTGTTTTGACTCTAATAAATCAAATCGTGGTTGTGTGGAAGCATCGCAAGATACCTGGGACGTTCATTTCCTGCCGACGTAGCACCGCTGAAGGCCCATCTGGACCTTCGAAGGTACGCGGGGCGATCCTCACCTCGGATCGCGCTCGTCACCACTTTCCAGATGTTCGACGCGGCGTTCGTATCTCGGTTCCACAGCCTGGAACAAGTCGTACACCTGACCAGCCCGTGACGCAAGATGCTGTCGCTCCTGTACGGTCGAGGGTTCTCGCAGACCCGGAGCGTCGTTCACTCGCCCTGTTCGCATGCGCTGCACCTGCAGCTGGTGCGAAAGTCATCGACCAGGTACACGTCGTAGTCCGCCTTCCGAAACATCGTCCTGAAGTCCTTGCCCTTGACGGGCTCTGTGAACCTGCGGTGCTGCCTCTTCATGACTGAGGTCACGAACTGTCTGTCGAGCGTAGGCAGTTCGACACCCTTCTCGCAACAGTGGAGCAGGTACAGCTTGAGCAACTGGATCGTGTGGATCATGATGCCGTTGGCTCGTAGCGCGGCATCGGTTAGCTTCTCGATGACGAGATCGTTGGTGACGACGCTCTTGAGACTCGTCTTGACGCAGCGGTAGGTCGGGTTCGGTGGCTCCTTCAAGTTCCTCGAGCACGTTCGCTTGAGCCGTGAAGGTGGCTCCTACATGTTCCCCGTTCGCTTGAGTTAGTTGCAAACCCTAGACAGGTGTGCTGATGCGAGCAAATGCAGAACTGAGTGTGGGTTGGAAGGAGGAGAGGAGAGCGGAGATCGATGGCCGAAGTCCCGGTTCCCTACTGTGCGTCACTTTTAAAAGCAAGCGAGGAGATAGCGACTATCGCTAACTTTTAAAAGAAAGGTTGCGGTGGCACTCCTGCGGCCCGAACAGATCTAAATGGCAAAGACTTGACCACAATCCAAAGCATAGCGTGCATCTGTTGCTTCACACAGTTTTCCCTTATGTCAATTATTATCGTATCACGCCTCTCACAGATCGGGATGGTCATGAAAACGAAACGTTGCTAAAGCAAGGTATAAAACAATTCATTTATATACCTGGGTATAAGGACCACCATGCTTTGCAAACCAAGTACAAATCATTTATGAGTTGCGATATATTCAAACATTCAAAAAAGAAGCGCTTTCCCCTTTTTGCATTCAAATCCAAAAAGGCTCGAAGACGCTTGCTCCAGGTCCAACTGAAGCTTCCTCTCAGTCCGCCCACAACGCAATTCGCGCACAGATCCAAGCAGATTCGCAAGAAAGTACACGTACCCACTCCACTCATCCCAATGGCCGTCCAAGTAGCGCAAGCAGCCGACCCGAGCGCCACCGCCGAGATGCTCTCGCCCGTGTCCAAGCTCGAAGCCGCGCGCAAGCAGGCCGCGCTCGAGCAGCAGCGGCGCGTCGAGGTCGCGGTCAAGCGCATGGCGGAGATCAAGACTGAGAACGCCGGCAAGCGCAAGCTGCTCGAGGAGAAACTCGATGCCCACGCGAAGGTGAAGGTGCAGAAGACCACTGCCGTATCGGTGTCGACGAAAACGGAGACGAAGCGCAGTGCTGCGGTAGAGGCTGCCGCTCCGACGCAAAACCAGCAGCAAGTCGAAGAAGCGATTGCCACGAAACTGGTGGACAAGTTTGAAAGCGTCGAGGAGGATAAGACCGTTGCGCAGCAGGTACACTCTTTGTGATGTGTGATGATCGAGATAGGGTGACGCTTGTACTGATTCCTTGGCGTGTGTGCTTCTCTTGTGCAGTCCAAGTACACAACCCGCAAGCAGCAAACGACCACTGTGAGCGCCAGCTACGACGCTACCCACGAGCTGTTGCGGTATGTGCATTAGATATGCGACTCCGTGCTTTTATGCAACCAGTCTAATCGATGGCGACGTCTATTTTGCATTAATGCGCAGTGCTACGCGCAACAAGTTGGAAGGTCTCGTGAGCGAAGATCAGTCTGCCGAAACTCCAGCGACGGAAGAAATCAAGAGTGAAGAGCCGGAAGGTGACTGGAACGGTCCTTCGACCAACTACCACCTGAAACAGTTGGGACTCGTGAAGAAGAAGATCGATATTTACGCACCTGTCGAAGTGCAGCAGCAGGAGATCCGTCGCCTCCGCGACCGCTCTCGCTTCGCACCAAAGACGATCGTTGAAGCCATTGACGACCACGATTCGGAGAATGATTCGGACTTCACTCCTGAAGTTGAAGAAGAGAGCGAGGGTGAAGAAGATTCTGATGCCGAGTCGATCCCAGAGGTCGAAGCCGAAGAGACCCTCGAGCTCGTGAAGGAAGCCGAGGAGCACGAGAAGAAGCTCCGCCAGCGAGCGACGCTCGCGAAGATCCCGCTGTACATCATCTTTTTCTGCGTATTGGTGATTGCTGCTCTGGCAGCAGTGGAGATTGCTCAGCAGCAGTACGAGTTCTGCACGATCGAGACACAAGCTGTCGATGGTACGTGACCCGCTCCTCTTTTTTTTTCTCTTCTTGCAAGAGAGATTGCGACAAATGACTGACCATGCACCTTTTGTTTTGTGTGTTGACTTTTTGTAGAAAGCGCGGTGGTTAGCTGCGGCTCGTTCTTGCAGGCGCGCGAGGCGATTAAGAGCTTCGTGCTGGACTCGACTGCGTGTGTCCGCGAGTCGACGGCCGCCTCGATCGCTGCCATCCACTCCCGCTTCCAGGAACTTTAGGTGTGACTGAGGACGAGCGAGGCGTACGTAGGTAAATTTATTGTAACGTTATATATCTAGGTGCATTTTCCACACATACACACTTGTGCGTTGACTTGGATACCTTTTCATTTGGTGATCTCTTGTGTCCATTTTCATTTTTGGCCCATTCGCCTTCGTTAGCTATGACTTGATGCGTGTCACTTTCTTCAACCCACGCGTGAGTGAGTCACGCACGGCCTGTGTCTGTTTGCTTGGTGGAGATTCAATGGAAGAACCTGTCGGGAAAACACAAATCAAAATCCTTTTTATTATTCGTTAAATCATAGATGTAGGTGTCAGAGTCGTCAAATTTTACCTTTATAAATCGTCAAAATATATTACTATTCATTATGAGAGGTGGATTGGACTGAAACCCGCCAACCCATTTTCCAGAGGGTTAAGAGCGGGGTTCGCTCGCTTCTTTTCGCCACCATCGAAAAAAAAGCCGCGTCATTCTCCCTTCTTCACGCGCGCGCGAACAGGACCCGCCCTCTCTTCTCTCTCAACTCCAGTACCACCAGAGACCATGATCGCCACCTCCACCCTCTCGTTCGATGGCGAGCGCGAACTGGTCACCGCCGAGCGCGCGCACGAGCTCATCCGCGCGTACGCCGACGTCGAAACCGCGCCGGACGCGTCGTTCACGCACATCACACTGCGCAACAAGAGCTACACGATCGAGGCCGCGCAGGTGATCGCGGGCTTCTTTGCGCGCCTCGTGGCGAGGGATGCGTTCGTGAACCTGACGAGCGTCGACTTTGCCGACATGATCGCGGGCCGCCCCGAGGACGAAGCGCTCCAGGTGCTCGCGACGCTCTGCGACTCGCTCCAGAGCATCAAGACGCTCACGCGCATCGACTTGAGCGACAATGCGCTCGGCGAGAAGGGCGTGCGCGCGTGCTTTGGGCTGCTGCTGGAGCAGGAGAACTTGCAGCACGTGTACTTCTGCAACAACGGCATCTCGGCGGCGGCGGCGGGCGTGATCGCGGACGAAGTGCTCTTGTACCGCGGCCCGGAGACACCAACCAAGCTTGAGACGTTCCACTTTTACAACAACATGAGCGGCGACGGCGGTGCGATCGCGCTCGCTAAGCTGCTACCACTGTCACCTACGCTTCGTGATCTGCGTTTCTCCGCGACGCGTGCGCAGCGTGCGGGCAGCTTGGAGTTCGCCAAGGCGCTGAGCAGCCTGCACAAGTTGGAGCGCATCGATCTGAGCGACAACACGTTCAAGGCGGAAGGCGGCATCACGGTCGCCTCTGCGCTCAAGCAGCAGAAGAACCTGGTGGAAGTGAACCTTCGTGACACAAGCATTGAAGACGCCGGCATGACTGCGATTGCCAAGGCGCTCGCGGAAGGCTCCGCTGCGAGCATCACATCGCTCGATGTGTCGGGCAACGATCTAACGGCGGACAGTGTGCACGTGTTGGCGACTGCTGTGGGCAAGTTCAGCAACCTGCGTGTGCTCCAGGTGGAAGAGAACGAGATCGGATCGAAGGGTGCGAAGGCGCTCGCCAAGGCGATCAAGAGCCACGTGCCGCTTTTGGAGAAGTTGGTGTCGAATGTGAACGAGATTGGCACTTCGGGTGCGCTTGCACTTGTGGACGCGATCGCGGACAAGCAGGCATTTGTGCGTCTGGACATCGACGGCAACGCGATTTCGTCCGAGGGCGTGGACAAGATCGTCGCGCTCCTGGAAGGCAAGAAGAAGAGCGACGTACTCGGATCGCTTGAAGACAACGACGAAGACGGCGACGAGGACGACGAGGAAGAGGACGAGGAAGAAGAGACGGATGAAGAAGAGGCCGAAGTGGAGCCGCTTTCGTCGTCGACGGTTGACGGTTTGGCTGCGCTTTTGGACAAGACGCTCGTGATCTCTGCTGCCACTACGCCTGAGGTGAAGCCGCACTTTGAGTTTGAGAACAAACAGCGCGAGGTTGTGAACGCTACCCGTGCGCAAGAGCTGCTGGTCTCTGCTGGCATCCAAGTGGGCGAGACCTCGTCGCTTTACTACGAGTCGATCAGTTTGCGCGGCAAGAGCTACACGGAGGACGGCGCGCAGGTCATCGCGGACAACTTCCTTCGTCGCCTGAAGGGACTGAAGGTCGCGGACCTGGCTGATGTCATCGCTGGACGCCACGAAGATGAAGCCCTACGTGTGCTCACCATCATGTGCAGCGCACTGCGTGGCCACGTCTTGGACGAGATCGACCTGAGCGACAATGCGTTGGGTGAGAAGGGCGTGCGCGCGTGCTTTGACCTGCTGATCCCGCAGCCGACGCTCCGCCGCCTGCTGTTCTGCAACAACGGCATCTCGGCCGCTGCGGCGGGCGTGATCGCGCAAGAGATCATCCTGCAGAACGGCGCGGAGGCGATGTCGACGCTCGAAGAGTTCCACTTTTACAACAACATGAGCGGCCACGACGGCTGTCTCGCGGTCGCGAACGTGCTGAACCGCATGACGAAGCTGACTGCTTTCCGATACGCGAGTGCCCGCGCCGGTCCTGAAGCCAGTGAAGCCCTCGCGTACAACATCAACCTGCACTTGACGAACCTCAAGTCGCTGGACGTGAGCGACTGCTCGTTCGAGGACGAAGGCGCGGACCAGCTCGCGGAGGCGGTTGGCAAGCAGACGCAGCTGCAGTACCTGAAGCTCCGCGACGCGTCGCTCGGTGGTGAAGGCGCAAAGAAGGTGCTCAAGGCTCTCGCGAGCAACAACATTCAGCTGCTCGAGCTGGACTTGTCTGGAAACGAACTGGAGGATGACGGTCTGAGCGCGATCGCGTCGCTCTTGAAGTCGCAGACGCAGCTCAAGGTACTCCGATTGGACGAGAACGAGATCACCTCGGAGGGTGTGAAAGACTTTTGTGCGGAGGTCGGCGACGAGAGCTTCCCTGCGCTCGTGGAGTTGTCTCTGTGCGGCAACGAGATCACGGCGAAGGGTGCGCTCGCGGTCGTGAATGGGGTTGTGGCGACGAAGCAGTACCTTGAGCGCCTGGAGCTGGACAGCAACCAGATCTCGGACAAGGGTGTGGTCGAAGTGCAGGCGATCCTGGCGCGTCTGGGCAAGCAGGCGGTGCTCGGCTCGCTCCAGGAGAACGACGGCGACGACGAGAGCGACGACGAATAAACATTCTGTTGAAGTTTGTTGAAGAAGTAGGGTTGGCTTGGAAGGACCGAGGCAGTTGTCAGCGTAGTCGTAGTAAGTAGTAGGAGTAGGTAAACAGTTCCATGTAGGAGCTCCAGCAGAAGTAGAAGTAGATCGTAAACGAAGAAGTATATCACCGCATTGAATGGAACCCTGCTGTGAATTTGCGTATTCACACAAAACCTTACACGAGTGCGGTTCTGCGGAAAGTCAAATCTTCACCTGAGCTTGCACAAGTAAAATTGAGTTAAGCAACAAGCGCCATAGTTCTTAGAGCCCTCTGAAATGTAGAAGGTGACGTTGGAATTCGACGTTGCGAACTTACAGCTCGAAATCGACCTTGTGAGCCTCGTGCTTAAAACTGGATGTTGGTACCGAACGCGGGTGGAGTTTACTGAAGGTGCTGTATCTTCATGAACGTATGAGATTGTCAAGTACGTTCGTGAAAATAATGTTGAATGCAAAATATCTATGCAAATATGTGTAAATATTGTGCATCTAACTGTCTTTGTCTTCGTTTTTATGGATTTTAGACTCGGATTTATCCGTGTTTAAAGAGTTTCTAGCCGGTTCGGACCGGTCCTCGTTCGGTTCAGCTGGGACCGCGATGACTGGTGTTGATTGGGTGGTGAAGAGCTCCTGGTTGGCAAAGTGCGCTGGCATGTGAGTGAGCGCATGTGACCCGGGGCGATCAGTTTTTCCAAACAGGTACGACGACGAAAGCTCTTGCTTTGGCACGCGTATGTATGTGCCTGCCTACATGCCTGTATGGCGATGATATGAACGCATGAGACTCATGGCTGTACACGTGTGTTATTTGCACCTCCCTCAGGTATATATTGCATCATGCCAGCTAAGACCGCCGCCAAGACCACGACCAAGCGTCAGAACTTCGAGCTCGCTCGCGGTATCAACGCCATCGCTGCCAACAGCCTGGCGAAGACCAACGGCCGCTTCAAGTTCTCCAAGACTAAGGGCACCCAGAAGAAGGTTGTCGCGGCCTCCAAGCCATCGACCAAGAAGTGGTACCCAGCCGACTACATCCCAAAGCCTTTGCCTTCGGCCAAGACTGCCCGTAACTCGGTCAAGACCGCCAAGCTTCGCAAGTCGATCGTGCCTGGCTCGGTCCTGATCCTCCTTTCGGGCCGCTTCCGTGGCAAGCGCGTGGTGTTCTTGAAGCAGCTCGAGTCCGGACTCCTCCTTGTCACTGGTAAGACTCTTTTCCCAGCTCGCAACAACCAGCAGTGCAGTGCAGTGCAGAATCACCAGCAGCAGTTGCGGCAGCAAACTCGTTCTTCCAGTGTTCCAATGATGCAAACTTGACATCGAGAGGCAACCGAGACCGGACTCTGTGCGTGGCGGGCTTTTGCTTTCTCTGTGGAAGGACACATGCGATGCTGGGGCTTGCTCCAGCTTTGCGCGTTGACTTCAGAGAGAGCGGAGTTTGTTGTGCACCGTCTCTTGGATGCTCTTCTTGGAGAGTGTCTGGGAGATCGTTGTCTGGGCTCATCTGTCGAAGAATTATGAAGATTATGAGAGCTGAGGAACTCATGACGAGCTGCCGCTGCTGCTGTCTGCCGGACAGTATGATCATCAGTTTATCCGATCAGTAGCTCACTGTCTCCTTCTCCTTTTTGTATTCCTTTAGGTCCATACAAGGTCAACGGTGTCCCACTCCGTCGCGTGAACCAGGCGTACGTGATTGCCACCTCCACCAAGGTGGACATTGAGGGCGTGAAGCTCCCAGAGATCAACGACGCGTACTTCGCCAAGGAGAAGGTGTCGTCCAAGAAGACCAAGGAGGAGCAGTTCTTCGCCCAGTCCGCCGCCGTAAGTCCCTTTTCCCCATTTGCATTCCCCGCCCTGCCTTTGATTTGGCCGTCGTGGTAGCCGTCCCTGTTGTCACTGTACACCCTTATCGTCCGAGTCTCCCCTTAATCCTTGTGGTGACGGAGGGAGACTTGATGATAAACCGAAGTCGTCCTCTCTTTACTGAGAGGCGCTTCACTTTATCAGCGCTTGGGATCGCTGCTGTGACAAAGCTCCCTACCACACAAGGTGCTAACCGCCGTGCTCTGCTTTGACTTAAACCTACAGGCCCCTGTCATCCCAGAGCAGCGCAAGAAGGACCAGAAGGCCGTGGACGCCGCGCTCATCAAGAAGATCGATGCCGAGCCATTCCTTAAGGCGTACCTGAACGCCAAGTTCTCCTTGACCAAGAACGACCGCGCCCACGCGCTCAAGTTCTAAGCGTGTTGTCTGTTTCTTGACAACAGCGTGATGCGAAGCTAATCTTTAAATGGAAAGGACAAATACCTGCTGAACTTAAACCATCACCTGTCTGGTTTCAACATTGTTCCTTTGTTCGTTATTAACCATTTCAATTTGGTTGAGCTTGGGCTTTGAACGAATTAGGTGATGGTCCTATCAGGCACTCTCTACTTGTGTTGTCCGTCGTGCAGCTTTATGACTGCTACGCTATGAACTCGTCGAGCAGATCTTGCAGCAGGTGGTCCTCGCTGCGCTTGCGCATTGGTCGCGGTCTTCCATGACCGTACTGGCACTGCGACGAGTCCTCTTCATCTCTCCTTCCAGTGTCCGTCTCGTCATCTGCATCGTTGCGACCACCACTACCATGGAGCTGCTCGCTCTCGTCCGCTTCCTCGGGCGACGGACTGAACTTGCGCGCCGAGTAGTAGCCCTCGCCTCCAGCCACCGCCTTTCGCGAATGGTGTTTGGCGGTGACCCCATTCCCATTTACAACTTTTGATTTACTGGAAGGCTTGGCGTCCGCTGCGTACTCAGTTTCGCGGGGACTGTGCACAAAGAGCTTGTCCATCGTACTTTGCTTGGACGACTGCCACGAAGAAGAGCTGCTGGTGCTGCTGTTTGACAGATCGTAAGCTGGAGGCGACGTGCCCTTGCGTGACGACCCGAGGGTGTCGCTCGCCAGGTCCTTGCGGATCCAGCGACCCGAGGTCTCCGAGAACGAGTCGTCGCCATTCTTTTTACCTCCATGTCCAGCTCCGTATGAAGAAGCAAATGATGACTTGAACTCTGCCTTGAGTGGTAGCGCCGCCATGATCGGCATCGCATGCACTGAGGAGCTATTAACACCATGAGCTGCTGGCATTACCGCCTCAGTAGGAGCTGCTGTGAGCATCGGTCTACTGACGGGCTGGTCGAAGAACCGATGCTGCAGCGCCTGCGCCGCAGTCAGACGACGACTCGGGTCGTACTGGATGAGCTCCTGGATCAGATGCAGCGCCGCTTTGCTTGTGTTTGCAGGCAACAGGTGGCTCCAGGGCACCGGTGCGCACTTTGGGAACTTGAACTGCATCTGCGAGACCATGGTCATGCCGTCGGGCCAATTCTCCTTGGTCGGTGTGCCCAACACCTTGCAGATGCGGCACATCTGGTCCGCCTCCGAGGAACCCGGGAAGAGCGGCGCCTGCAGAAAGAGCTCCGCCATGATGCAGCCGCACGCCCATAGATCAATGGGGCTGTTGTACGTCGTCGCGCGCAGCAAAAGCTCGGGGCTCCGGTACCAGCGCGTGGACACGTAGTCCGTGTACGGCGGCCGTGAGCGGATCTCACGCGCCTGGCCCAGGTCGGCGATCTTGAGCGTCTCGTCGTGACAGAGCAGGTTCTCGGGCTTGATGTCGCGATGGAAGAAGCCGTGCTTGTGCATGTGCGCGAGCCCGCAGAAGAGCTGGTACATGATGGAGCGGATCTGTGCCTCGGAGAACCAGGAGGGGGGCCCTGAACCTGCTGCTGTTGAAGTATCATCACTTGAGTTTGCTGGTGAGACTGATGAAACGGAACCCTGGTGCTTGATCTGGCGCATAACCTTGCAGAGCGACGACTGCATGTACTCGAAGACAAAGTAGAGCTCCTCCTTGTCTTGGATCACCTCCTTGAGCTGCACGATGTTCTCGTGACGCAGCACGCGCAGTGACTTGAGCTCGCGCAGCTGCAGACACTCCTCCCACGTGGGGAAGAGCGCCTTCATCTTCTTGATCGCCACGATCTCGTTCGTCTTGAGGCTCCGCGCGCGCACGACCTCCCCGAACGATCCGTTGCCGAGCTGCTCCAACGTCTCGTACCGATGCATGTTCGGATCTCTCTCTCTCTCTCTTTCGTCAGCTCTCCTTGGTCGCGCTTGACACTTGATGACTGCTAGCTAGCTAGTTAGTCTTCTCCGCCAAATTGAGGGCTTCACTCGACTATTACTAAGCGTGTTTGCCTGATCCACGGAGAGCGAGCTATAAATGCCTGCTCACAGAAAAGCAGAAGCTCCCAAAATTACCCTGCCAACAATTTTGAGCTCACACACTGTTACGTACCCTGCTGTTTGTTGCTCCTGCTTCATTTCATGGAAGACCTGCTGACGAAAGCCCACTGGACAACCAAACACGCATACATACACACACATGCAGAGCAGAGAGATGACTGATGCTCAAGAGCGGAAATGAACATTAGCGGGCGACACCTTCCTTTTCTTCTTCCTTTATGAGCTGATACAGTAATAGGGAGCGGAAACTGGTGTTTCTCTAGGACGACTTCGTGAGCTTCGAGTAGTTCTCCATCATCCAGCGCAGCGTGCGCGCGACCGAGTCGATGTCCAATTTGTGCAGCGCACTAAACACAAAACAACACACACATACATAGTGGATATCCACAGAGTTGTCACAAAACCAATTTCTACAACACTCCATTGTGAATGTTCCCGTACAGACACGTACCTCACTGGGAGTACCGCCATGTCCGTGGCCTTGCGCAGCTTGTGCAGGTTCTTTTCGGCGCCGGCCTCGTCCATCTTGTTCGCGATGATCAGCGACGGACGCGTCGTGATGTCCGGCGCGTACAGCTCGAGCTCATGCTGCAGATGCATGAAATCACTGATCGGGTCACGGCCTTCCGTGCCAGCGGTATCCAGGACGTACATCAGGATCTACACATTCAGCGTGCACAGACAGTCATTAGCCACCACATGCTCAAGTAGATACAGAAACACAACTTATCAGTGTGTACCTTGGTTCGCTCAATGTGGCGCAGGAAATCGTGGCCGAGGCCGACATTGCGGTGCGCGCCTTCAATGAGCCCCGGGATATCGGCGACACTGAGACGGTATGTGTCCGGGAACTCGACGATGCCCACGTACGGGTGCAGCGTCGTGAACGGGTACGGCGCGATCTCTGGTGTCGCACGACTGAGCGTGCTCAGCAGCGTCGACTTGCCCGCGTTCGGGTACCCGACGAGCCCGACGTCGGCGATAGTCTTGAGCTCCAGCTCGTAGTACTGGGAGGTACCGGGCGAGCCCGTGCCTTTGTTCTCCGGCATGTGCTTACGCAAGCGACCAAAGTTGGTCGTCTTGCCAGCGAGGATGCGGTTGCCCAACCCAGGCTTGCCGCCGATCGCCGCGAGGAACGTTGCACCGGGCTGGTCCAGATCACACACAGTCTCCATTTTGTCAACGATCTCAAACTCGCCGTTCTCAAGCTCGCGCTCAAACTAGTCATGGTAGAGAGCCATGAAGATCAACAAAGTTAAGGACAACTTGGTTTCAAGATGACATAGAGATATCATGAGGATACGTACTCGCTTGACGCGCTTTACGAGCGTGCCGCATGGCACTTTGACGAAGCAGTGCTTGCCTCTTCTTCCAGCTGAGTCATTTGCTACATAGAGAGACATTTTAACTGCGTTAGGTCCCACCTAACGACACCAAGTAGCTCCAGCCCAAGAAGCGCGTCTTACGCATTCCGTTGAGTCCCGCACCGCCCTTGAAGTGGTGGGTCGCGTTCGCGAGGTTCTGGATGCGATCGTCTGCCTCGATCACCACGTTGCCACCGGCACCGCCGTGACCGCCATTCGGACGCTTGCGCATCGCCGACTCACCTGCAAAACGCGAGCAACGTTAGATACACATATTGCACAGCTATGACTACATGCAACAGACATACACATGCACACATCATAGCCAAACGTACTGAAGAAACTCGCACAGCCGTTTCCACCGTGGCCGCCGGTCGCCTTGATGCGGATGCGGTCCACGAAGCGGCGCTTTGAGTGCTTGGCACGCTGCACGCGCACTTTTTGCTTCACGTGCTCCTCTACCTTGCGGTCCGCGGCGTTGATGAACTGCGGGTTGCCCAGCTCCATCCACTCCATATCGGCGAAGTCTTCGTCCTCGTCGTCATCAAAGTCCATGCCGTCGTCATCGTCGTCAAAGTCCATGTCGTCGAAGTCTTCTTCGTGGTAGCCGTGCTCCTCGTCGTCATCATCTTCTTCATCGTCGTCGTCGTTGTTATCCTGAGGCGGCTTGGCCGTGGCAAAGCAGTTGATCCGGTGGCCACCGCGACGACCGATGCGCAGCGGCGCAGGCGCAAACACGCGCGAGAGGACCGAGAGACGCAGCATCTTCTTCTTCAGTTACGATGATGATCCGCTTGGTGTTGATGCGCAAAGCTGGATGGAGATTTCAGGTCTCTTTGCTCCAGTGAGCTCTTCGGGTGGGTTTTGGTGAGAAGATTGGGTCAGCTGCCAGATTGACCTTTATTAAACAGATAAAACCTTCTAAAAATCATTGAAGCTTGAGTCGAGAGTTTTACATATGAGTTTGAAGATTATAGTGCACTGCTTGAGCCTGTATGTTGTGTGTGAAATTCTGAATACGCATCATCAGAGGCAGACCAAGTTGCAGTGCTGAAAATGGTTCAACCGGTGTAGTTCAGTGTGAAGTCCATTCTACCGAGCAGATTCCCTTCGAAGGGCATTGGACGTTTGGACTGGGGAGATCTGCACATGGCAACACATAGCACACATTGGTAGACCACCAGATGAAGATCCTCACGAGCAGAAAGTGTTCAAAACCAGCGAGCGACCAGGAGCCTGCGAATAGCTTTCAAATTGCGAGCAACAACCTCACAATCAGTCAGCGAGGGAGGAGGGCTCTTTCCGTCTGCAACGACAGTGGTTCGCACACACTGGTACACTTGGTGGCCGAGTTCAAGACCCTCGCTCACAGTTCGCGAAATGCTTGGAAGGCATCACATGTTGTTATTATCTGTTATGAAAAGAAGACCCACGATGTGATGATGATACAAGCATACATGGAAGAGAGACTTACTTTGGATTGTTTTTCGCTTGGCCATGTGTCCTTGTTCGTCTCGCCGACGAAACTTCTTTTCATTCGCTGTGCTTGTGTCCGGTTGTCGAACTGCTCAAGGCTTCTTCATAACGCTGACGAAGCCGCTGCTCGCTCCAAAGTACTTTTCGTTCGCCGCCTTCACACGTGCCTTCATCACCTCGGGGTTCATCAACTCAATGCCTTGCACTGGAGTGAACGCGAGACTGGATGCGAGCCCCGACATCGGCGCCTTGGACGACGAGTAGCTCGCCGCCTTGAGCTTCTTCGCCATCTGCTTCTGCTCCTTGCGCACAATGCGCAAGTTACCCGATCCTTCCTGTCCAAGGCGTCCAGCGGTGATGCCCATCGCGTTGTCGCCATATTCTTCGTCTGCGTTCGCGAACGACTGGCGATTGATCTCGCGACGTACGTTTGTCATCTGCATGCGCTCCTTCATCTTGCGGTACCGCTTGCCGCCTCGCTTGCGTCGCGGCTTCTCGTCGGGGATCGGCAGCGCTTTCTTTGTCTTTGCCTTCTGTGGCTCCTGCCATTTCTCCATTTTGTCGACAAGCTCTTCACGGAATTGCGCGCCGACTTTGCCCTCGAGATCGGTTTTGTGCGGCTGGCTGTCGACGCGCGCCATGAGCGCGATCTTGCCCGCAAGCGCGCGACACGCTTTCATGCGCAGATAGTGCGGGACGTTCTGGATGATGTCCGAGTAAAATATGATGCCTGTGTGCTTGAGCGCCGCCGCAGAAGAGAACCCGCTGAGCACTTTCTTCTGCTGACCGAGCACCTGGAGATTGCACGACGGGATGCGAGCCAGATTCGCGACGCCCCCAGCCAGACCAATGAGCTGCGCAGCGATGCGCGTACCGACCAGCTGCGACACATTCGGTGCCAAGTAGTTCATTCGGCTCTCGACAAAGCCCAGGATCATCGCCTTGTCTTCGTCTAAAGCGAGCAACTCATCACACGCGCCCACACAGGTCTTCAGATCCTCTGGCGAGAGCGGCTTGCCACTCGTACCCGATCCTGTCACAGAGATCCCGATGATCGCAGCGCTCGGCAGCAGCTTGGTCAAGTCCACCACGGTCATGTCCATCTCGTTTCCGATCGCCTTTACGACGCGCGCATAGTCGAGCGCGTTCGGCACGAGCGAGTCCAGTTCAGGGAACTTCTTCGCGTAGATGTCGGTGATGAAGCGATGGATCGCCGCGATCTCGTCGTCGATCTGCACCATCAGGTCGTTCGACGTCACCACGAGGTTGTACTCGGTCGTGCCTTCGACGAGCTGGTCCGGGTTGATCGCTTCTTCCTGGTCGACGTACTTCTGGATGGTCTGGACGTGGTCCAGGTACTTCTGCGAGCGCTTGAGACTCGCGATCGCGGCGATGCCGCGGTCTTTCGCCTTTGACGCGAGGAGTCGCTCAATGTCGTCGATGCTGCCCTGCCCGGAAGTGAACGCCGCAAAGTCGCGCTTCTTGCCCGCCCCGCTGCTGTCGTTGTTATTGCCATTACCATTGGCGTCCATTGCGTCATCTTCATCATCGTCATCGTCGCCGCCATCTTCGTCGTCATCACCGCCTCTGGACGCGTCGTGCGCGCGCTTCTCCTCGTCAAAATCCTCTCCTTCGCTGCTGCTGCCTCCGCTGAGCTCGTCGAGATCCTCCAGGAACGAGTCTGCGAGCGACGACATCCTTTCGCGCGTGCTAGTATCTACCTGTCTATCTGCCTTTTGGCTTGGTGTTGGGCTTTCAAGTCGAATACTGTTTGTTGGTTGAGTTTAACTCTAAGAAACGTTTCTAACTAAACAGAAACGCTTCTTCGACTCATTTCTAACGCGTTTTAGATTAGGGTCTACAATCACTCAAATAGGTTTGATCGACTCTCACATATAAATCGCAGGATACGAATCGAAATACGACTCACCTAAACATAAATTTTGAAATGCTGTTTTGAGGAAATGTCTTCTGGGTAAGCTAATTTTATATTTCGATCTTGCAAATTGTATGTGAGAGACAATTCAAACCGTTTGTGAGTTACTTCTTTTTTTAAAATTTGTATGACTAAAATTTAGATTTTAAATTTAGGTTACACTCTCAAAATGGAGCTCACATACTAATATAGGATATTATGTAGGTATTTTCGACTAATGGTTGCTAGTTTGCAATTAGTGGACAATGCCTACATTTGACGGTGTTGAAGCTACTTGAAGCCATCTTCTCTCATTTTCGTTGCTTCTCAATCAAGAATCACACAGAAAACGCAAAACAATCCGAGGCAGCTCTGCGTTGGCCGTGAGGTGAAGTAGCAGCTGGGAATGCATAGCGCTCGAAACTGAGATGCCAACGTCATCCCTTCAGTACCAAGTCAAGAACGTTGGAAAGTCAACCACTCAACCAAGTTTTGAAAGATCAGCTGATCGCGCTGGTAACTTTGGTCTGAACTAATGCGTGTGATCTAACATGTATATGCAGAGGGTGACAGTCAGAGTCATCGCAGACGCAAAGGAATCCGAGAGTATCTATTCCTTGGTACCTGTGCTCAACTCGATGAAACGGGTGACCGCCCGGTTGGCGGTAAGCAGGGTCCATGTCAAGATGAGTGGGGAAGCATTCGATCTGACACACTGACTGGCATTTCCTTTGCGAAACAGTATCTGATCATCAACAGACTACAACTGCTACCTGACTAACCGTAAGGATTGTTCTTCTTCAAATCAAAGGTCAGAAGTCCCTGTGATCTAAGTCTTGATTCGCTTGATGCTGCTATGTGATGCCAGGATTGATGAATTTCAGTAGCCACCCGCGGATTGACC
The DNA here is from genome assembly GCA_038050625.1 of Pythium sp. MPC-2022a. NCBI lineage: Eukaryota > Oomycota > Peronosporomycetes > Pythiales > Pythiaceae > Pythium > Pythium sp. MPC-2022a. Next base: position 94,589 of record JALBZB010000013.1, read on the forward strand.
ACCAACGATGAGAACGTCCGGGTTGAGTCCTAGTATCGCGATGAAGACCTGGATGCTCACGAGCTTTGCACCAAAGAGTTCGAAGAATCATGGCTAACACGCTGTAGGATCACCAGCTGGACGGTGGATGGGTGAGAGAAGGGTGACAAGTGAGAGAAGGAAAGGTAAGAGAAAAACAAGCGCTGTAGTTGTAGCTTCAGTCCTACGGGTTGTGTATTCTGCGTTGGCGTTGCATGTATGAACACTAGCAATACCAAACTCATCAGAAAGCGCGAGGCGTGGCCTGATGCAAGAGGGAGGGAAGGACATGTACTACTGTAGTTCACTTGTCATGATCCTCAGGATCCTGAAGAAGTGCCAGCAACATCCTGCAGGATACGCTGGAGTGTTGAAACACTTGTTGCTGCTCATCAAATGGCGAGTGCATCAAAGAGTGCGTAAATTGTCTAATGTAACCTGTGTGAGTGTACAGTTCGTGACAGTGGTTTGTGAACATGGACATTTTTTCACCAATCAGAATCAAAACAGCAGATTTTTTCACGCGAAAAGTGCGGAATTGTGGCCAATTAAAAGCGCGATATTTTTCACAAAGAAGCGAGTATAAAAACGCTGTGGTTGACACGCAATACAGAAATATCACTTTTGATAGGGCGACACAAATCGTAAACATGGAACCCAAGACGCGGGAAGATTGGTATTCGATGCGTTTGACACGGGAAGATTGGTATTCGATGCGTTTGACGCGTGAAGAGAGCGATCTAATACGGAATATATCCTCCCTGACGCTGCAAGACTTTCACATAGCGACGGCGCATCGACTTGACCAGCGTGTCAGGCTGTTCTGCCGTCACAGCATCCCACGCCGCTTGAATCGCGTTGCAAAGCTCGCTCACGTCATCGAACTGTCTTCCGCCGGCGTACACGTGCTGGGTCATGGTCCCCCAGAGGCTTTCAATAGAGTTTAAGTCGGGTGAGTACGCTGGCCACGGCATCACCTCGATGTTGTTCTCTTCGAGCCACCGCTTGGTCTGTTGAGAGGAGTGGCAAGGGACGTTGTCCTGCTGAAAAAGTTGTGTTGCTGTGTTCATAAACTGTTGCAAATGCGTGTGCAGCATCGCGATGTACGTTGTCGAGTCAACTTTGCCGCTCAGGAACTTTAACGCCGTCTTGGATGAGCCCGAGAACGCCGCCCACACCATCACCGAGCCACCACCTGAATGACGACGAACGTTGGGCTGCACTTGAACCTGCGTGTCCTCCCACTGGTACCGCATGCCATCTGGACCGTCGCAGCTCTACTTCTTTTCGTCGGAGAACACGAGAGTGGCCCACTCGCCGTCGTCCCACAGCGATCTGTCGCCCACCCACGCCACCCGTTGGTCTTTGTGCCGTTTCTTCAACTCTGGTTCAGTTAGGCGCTTTTTGCACGCCAACCAATCGGCGTCCTTGAGCACGCGCTGGACGGTACGAACGTTGTAAGACAGCTTGAGCTTGTCCTTATCCTTCGCCGCGCTCGTGTCGCTTGCCGCAACAAGACGAATGATGTGTCGTCGGTCTCTTTCGCTGGTATTGAGCTGGCCATCGCGTCGATTCCTTGTCTTGAGGTTCTTCACTGTCGGCAGCACCTTGGCACACACACCGACAGATCATTTCACAACAGCAGCAGTCACTCGCACGGTCAAACCTGCAGCTCGAAGAGTCAAAATGCTGTTCCGTTCTTCGGCCGTCAGTTCTGAGCCTCGCACCATTTCCTTGGATTTCAAACTGATCTTGCTAAACGCTCCGGTTGTGTAAAGCATAAAAAATCTATTTTCAAAGCCGGAGAGCAAAAAACGAATGGTTGAGATGAATTTTCCGGTGATGGTATTTGATGTTCACAATTTGTGTCGCCCTATCAAAAGTGATATTTCTGTATTGCGTGTCAACCACAGCGTTTTTATACTCGCTTCTTTGTGAAAAATATCGCGCTTTTAATTGGCCACAATTCCGCACTTTTCGCGTGAAAAAATCTGCTGTTTTGATTCTGATTGGTGAAAAAATGTCCATGTTCACAAACCACTGTCGCGAACTGTACGCTGGAACTATAAATTTGTGCAGGTAAAGAGGTAATTTACGAGCTGACATTAGAGTGTAAAACATACCATCAAAACTCTTCCACGAGAAACTAATAAGAGAGCGTGTGTTTCTGCTTTACAGCAACCAGCAGATCAATTGCCACAAAGCGTTGATGTGGTATTAGTTAAGCAAGCATTGTGAACCGCTACCACTAGTTACTAATAAGTATGACCAAGCGAAGCCAAGTTGCGAATACGAATATCTTCTCTTCGTGCTTCAATTTGTTCGTCATTCGGATAAATAGGGTTTGCCTTGGTTTACACGAATCACAAGTCCTAATGTGGCGCTACAGTGCGCGCCAAAAAGTTAGGGACAGAGTAAAAAATCCGAAAACGGTCGATTTTTTCTTCAAAAATGTCTTTGCGAGCGTGAGTTTTTGAGAGATGATAGAACGCATTGCGTTCTGTTTGGTGA